>CM031958.1:5446282-5476282 GCA_018749465.1 Paracanthobrama guichenoti
AACTCCACGCTGTGCAGAACTACTGGAGCGGAGGCTTGCTACAGTGAGAGAGAGTGGGAAGTTCAGAAAGCTCAATCAATCATTTGAATTTCCAAGCACATTATTCTGAAAGACTTACTGAGAGTGTGTTGGTCAGGCCCATGAGCCGAGAGATGGCCGCATTAAACAGGAAGTCCTCTGTGAAGTGACCTGTGACCTGTCAACAGAATGATCTGGCTTAGTTTCATTCAGAACACCATCAGCTTTATATCAGCATTTCAAACGGTAGAAGTCACCATGAAATCAAAATGAACAATTCTTATTTTTTAATGGAATATTGCAGTAGTTGTTATAAATGATTTATCTTTATTTTTTAATTCACATACACTCATAATCTTTAAATCAGAATAACTTCCCCTCCCTCTTGCAGTGACATCTCTTTTCTGATGACGAGGGCGGGGCAACCTGTCACTCACATGAGGAAAAGACTAGACGGGATACGGCCCTGGGCATGCGCACATCAATATTGCCTCATTTAATTACTGTATTTGCATTATTGTAAGGGTAGGTTTAGGGTTGGGGTAGGTGTAGCCGTTAATAAAACACATCTGGTAAGTAGCAAATCTATTTATTGTTATTTTATCGTGAGATTTTGCCTCACATCTGACCGTTGCTGTACCCCCTCTAGCCACAGACCTCACATGAGGTCCACCAATTCATAGTGATCACGTGACATCACACCCTTATAGGAACGCCCACCTGGGGGGCAAAACCAGGCTTTCCTCCTTTGCCCGCCAGTCATTTTTACCAGGTTTGTAGTCAGTATTAATGCAGTAAGGCAGTGATATTAAAATACCAAATTCAATATACACCTTATTGATGTTGCATACTTTGTACAGGAAAGCAGATGAACGCAGAATATTAGTGCAGCACGAGGTTTCTCGTTTGGTGTTTTCCCATTGAAACCCATTATAAAGAAAACTTGTTGCGTTCATATTCTTGGCTCATCTGCTCGCCTGTATGCATCACAAAAAGGTGTAAACTGAATTTGAGCTTTTAATATCACTGTTTTAGCACATTAAGGCACTTTAAGGGTGGGTTGCACTAATGATTCTTTAGCCTGGTGTCGGTTTATCGCCATCGGCTCTTTAATTCTAACAGTCTTATGGTCTACATAGTTAATATGTGTTTAAAATTAAGTGGTGCAACAACTCAATTTAAAATAAAACCCAGATCAACAAATCCTAGATTTGCTTAATTGAATCCTTATTGGTGCAACTCACCCTATAGTGTTTTTCACGTTAAGCGTTTTAAAAACGTCCCGCTGTTTTTAAGATTCAAGATTCAAGAGTTTTATTTGTCACACACACAGTTATATACAGAATATACAACCGGCAGTGAAATGTAAACAGGTCCGCTCCATGGACAGTGCAAATTCACAAGGAGGAAAGTTAAAAACAGGATAAAAAAGGAGGAAATTATAATAGAAATAGGATATAAAAGTATATATATATATATATATATATATATGTCTATGTTTTAGTGATTGAAATACTGCAGCAGGTGCTGTATATGGATCATAAGTGCCCAAAATGTGCATCTTGTTCACATATTTTTGTTTTAAGATGGAAATTTGACAGGCTGTGCTGCAGCTCTTTGGCTGTTTTGCCCTCCAGGGCTCCGCGACAGTCATGTGACTGAAAACTATGAATAGCAAACCACAACCATCCAATCAATTCCCCATGGACAAAATCAAGCCCCGCCCTACATTTGTTCTTGTTCCAGAAGGCATTTAACTCGGATATGCAGCGCAATAGTTAAGAAAAGACACAGAGGGCCAGATTTACTAACAGATTGCTCCAGCACAAACCCTCTTTTGGTGTTAAACGACTGTCAGGATTCACTAAAGACACACAGTGATAAATTAGCACTGAAAAGGTGTGGACAGGGTTATTTTTGCGGCTGATCTTAGTGCATATACATTTGTAGGAGTTTCCCTGTGAGACGCAGTATTTATGGGAGGAGAGTATTTAAACGAATCATGTGAGGTGATTTACTGAGGTTTGTGCTCGTCAATGTTTGTGCACCATTATTTACCGCCTAAAAGAAACACTTCTCAAACCAGACGCTGATTTTCGCTGCTCTTGGTAGATTGTGTTGGTCATTTTTAAAACCGCTTCAGTTTATTAGTAATAAACTCACAGCTTCTGTTTATTAGTAATAAACAGAACAATAACAGTAATTAATGTTACAAAGTTCTTCAGTTATGAAACAAATTCAATTTCAGCAGTGAAGCAGACAACAGTGTCATTACTCCGCTCAGTTTCATTTAATGTTGATTCGATTTAGTTCACTAGTTATGAAGTGAACTCAATTCAGGAATAAATTACATGGTAACACTTTCTTTTACAGTGTCCTTCTTACATGTTACATGTAGTTATTATAGTAATTACTATAAATTGTGCATAATTACATGCAACTAACCCTAAACTAACCCCTAAACCTACCATAACCCTACAGTAAGTACATGTAGTTATTATTAGTCAGTACTTATATACATAATTACACTAACACAGGCACCTTAAAATAAAGTGTAACCATTAGCGTTTACAATATATTCACATAGACAACAGTTCTTTTAAATTGTAATAACATTTCACAATATTACTATTTTACTGCATTTTAATTAAAGGGTGGTTTATTATGATGTGTAGTGTGTAATGTTGCTGTTTGATCATAAACAACATCTGCAAAGTTAAAACGCTCAAAGTTCAGAGCAAAGGAAATATTTGCTTTTACAGAAATCACTTTTTAAGGACTACAACAAACAGCTGGTAGGGACTACAACGTGGTTATCGTGGGTTTGTGACATCACTAACCCTAAAATTTACATAAACCCCGCCCCCGGGAACACGTGAGGCCATGTTGAGAAGAGGAAGAGTTGTTGGAGAGCACATTTGGGAGTCACTCAAGCTGTCATCCGTCTTTCACATTTATTGCAATACAGTACGAAACACAAATGCAATAGCATGCCATAAAAGCAAGATGACAACATAAGTTCTAACCGTAATTAAACTAAACTATCCATGTTCTCTCTTCATGCAGCAGATATTCTCTGGCTCTGTCTCATCTTACAACAGTTCCCACATGAGCGATTTACAGATTATCATGACAGAATATGCTAATCAATGACTTGAAGATAGTTCAGCTACATAAATTCATCAACAAACCCTTCAGAAACGTCCTGTCTCATCCTACATGTCATCACTTCTTCTTGAGTCTCTCCATCATTGTCCGACTCCAGTTTGAACATAAAAGGCTGAACAGTTTCTGACATTTCCAGTGCGTGTCTGCGTGAGGTAATCGGAGCTGCTAACATGAGCTCTTGAAGCTCTGCCCTCTTCTTGAAAGGGGGCAGGAGCAGCAGCTCATTTGCATTTAAAGGGACACACAAAAACATGCGTTTTTTCTCACTCTCAAAAAGTGTCAATTTTAACATGCTATAATAAATAATCAGTGGGGTATTTTGAGCTGAAACTTCACATACACACTCTGGGGACATCAGAGACTTATTTTACATCTTGTAAAAAGGGGCATTATAGGATCCCTTTAAATTAGCAAACGTGCTAATGCCAAACTCAATTCTGAGTGTAAGTCAAGCCTTCAGAGTGCTTCATGTCGCTGTCTATGTAGAGCATTTCAATTCAGCAGGTGCTTCTTAAAAGGCAGTTGCCTATGTAGTGTTTCAGAGCTTGAATGTCACAAGGTGCCTCATTTCTGACTGAGAGGATGGAGGTTTATTCACTAATAAAGCCTGATGGTGGAAGCTGCTCTTTTGTCGTGGTTTGAGACTAGATCACCAGTTTCCTTTGGATAGTCCAGATCAGGAAGGCTCCACATCAGAACGGAAAGAACAACTACTATCCTCGAGAGGCCCTGACCGAAGGAAGGACAGCGCTGATGACAGTGGCTTTTCCCAGCAGAAGATCAAAGATTGCGAGTCTTAGCAGCTCTGGATTGGATCCAGTACAGTCCAGAGGCAAAATCAATCTCAGCCCTGGAGAGGCTGTTTATACTGGCTATATATACACACTCCACATGTAACATTACTTTCCCACTGTACACACCCTTTCATCTGCTGAAGAAACAGTTCAAAATGAAAATGATGTAATTTATGCACATCCGTGTCATTATACGTTAGCCTACTGTTTAAAAGTTTGGGGTCTGTTTTTTAGAATCTCTTCTGCTCACCAAGGCTGCATTTATTTGATCAGAAATGCAGTAAAAACAGCAATATTGTGAACATGTTGAAAATAACATTTGAATATATAGTAAATGCAATTTATTCCTGTGATCAAATCTGAGTTTATCATCATTCCTCCAGTCTTCAGAGTCCTTCAGAAATCATTCTCATATGAGGATTGATGCTTAAGAAACATTTATGATTATTACCAGTGTTGAAAACAGTTGTGCTGCTTCATATTTCCATGGAAACCGGTGGTACTGTGATGCTTTGATGAATAGAAAGTTCAAAAGAACAGCATTTATTTTGTTGTAACATTACAAATGTCTTTACTGTCACATCCTTGCTGAATAAAAGTATTAATATCCATTTCTTGTAGTGTAAACCTGTTTGACTTTCTTCCACGGAACACAAAAGCAGACGTTTAGCCGAATGTTCTGTTTGAAACAATCACTGTCAAGCTCCAAAAGAGCCTAAAATGGGTTTTGAGTCAATGGCCTTCTTTATGGTGCTGTTTGTCCTTATTGGTGACAGATGTGGTTATTATACGCAGTTAAAGGGACAGTTCACCCAAAAGTGAATTATTACACCCAATTATTACTCACCCTCAAGTCATCCTAGGTGTATATGACATTTTTCTTTCCGACGAATAAAATAGGAGTTATGTTAAAAAAGTCCTGGCTAATCCAAGCTTTATAATGGCAGTGAATGGATTATTCGTTTTTGAAGTCCATAAAAGTGCATCCATCCATCATAAAACTGCTCCACACGGCTCCGGGGGGTTAATAAAGGCCTTCTGAAGTGAATCAATGGGTTTGTGTAAGAAAAATATCCATATTTAAAACTTTACAAACCTTACAAATTTTTTGTAATCTCTAACTTCCGCTGACTGTCGAGAGACTGGCGTTCCAGTGTATGACGTCGGACGCTCAGGTGAGAATATGCTAGATCTAGGGAGAACTAAGCTTTGTTTTGCTCGATCCTCTGCGCTCCCGCATTCATCACTGAACTATTCCTGTCATTGTAAAAAAAATAATATGATCAATTTCCACAAATTTTATTTTTTACTCCTACGAGATTCAACTAGACAAGGAGAAGTTGTACAGCCATATTCATTATACCTAAAAATTTCAGGCTTAAGTTTTTAAGTAGGTGCACGGTGGAGGAAAGAGTATTTTTGTAATTTTTATACATGAAGTTTTAATTAAGAGACTGCATGAAATATTGGTACTTTCAAAAATCAAGTACAACCCAAGCATATCTAAAAAAAAACCCAGAATGTAACAAATACAAATGGGAGCTGTAGTGACCCCCACTGGTGAAAGAGTGCAACACACTCCCTCTTTCATAAATACTAGGGCCTGTCCAAATACCCACACTTAGGCTCTTCGCACTTGAACACTTGTCTAGTTGCATGACGCATTTCCTGTGTTCAAGTAAAATAATAAGTGTTCAAGTAGGCGTGCAAGTGTATGCAGAACTTTTGAATATCTGAAGGGACACACTTTTAGTGGTGCAAAAATCAGGGGTATAAAGAGTACCTGAAAACCACTTGAGTAAAAGCACAGAAAACGACTCCATTACACGTTACAAGTCACCATTTCCAATACCACTTGAGTAAAAGTCTTTGAGTATCTGACAGTACTTAAGTATTTTACTCGCACAGAATATAGGCTCAACGATGCACTAGTGCTCGACACCTGAGAGACATGCCAGTGAAAATAAGAAACTATTGATTTGTAAGATGAGAAATCATGTTTATTTTCTCAAATCAAAATAAAACTGAACACCTCAATATTGCAATAAATCCAGGTCGACACAACAGCCTCTTAAACGTCTACAAACTCTCAAGTCTCAGTTAAGCTCAAGTGCACCAAAAGGCCATAAGTACACCAATATCCTTCAAAAAGCTCTCGTCAATATAGAGGATAAGTAAAATTAACTTTAACTGGTTTCAGCCTCATCAGCGGCTGCAGTCCTGAACTCATCTCATAAATCAAACGCCTGCGGTCCAGCAGCTCCCTGCTAAAGCACTCGCAGTCATGCAAAGTATCCTCGGTGACAAGTTTGGGTGAGTAAAGGCACAGCGCACAAGATAAAGTACCTGGTGAGTGCGATTTCGCTTCTTTATAGCAGAAACAAACTGCTGCAGAAAAAGTTAGGTGCCATCAAAATGTAATGTGTAACTGCATTACTCAACACAAATGTATTGGAGGAAAAAGTACACTGACTTATTCATAAATGTAGTCAAGTAGAGAGTAAAAGTTGCTAATGTATTTGATACTCAGTAAAACCACAAAGTAGCCAAAAAGATACTTAAGTACAGTAACTAATTACATTCACTCAAATATTTTACACCACTGGCAAAAATGCATGTGTTTGCAGAGCTTTATTTTGATTTGCATTACTTTGCATTTTAAAATAAACTTCTAAATGTGTGTATTTTGGTGCAACAGGCTCCAGAAGAAGCTGATGTGAAATGCATCACTAAAACATCACTGTGGTTTCACCTGTGTGATGGCGTAGTTCTTGTTCTCCCAGATCTTCTTGGCCTCGGAGCGCTCTCTCTTGTTCAGGACAGACGGATTGGGCGTCTCTTGACCCTCACGGGCAGTTCTCAATTTGGTGACCAAACCCCACAGACGGGCCTGCCATCGCAACACCCCTGGGATGGCATCAGCTACACACACACACACACACACACACACACACACACACAAGGCATGATGTTAAAACAGAACAGCAGTTTGGGATGGAGGTGCTGTCAGTACTGGATGGACGGATCAGGGATATGGCCACAGGATGTGTGTAAGTGCTAAAGACAGCTTGATGGAGGTGCATTCATAGGCACATTAACTCCCATACACTGCCAATAATGTTTAGTTGAAGAATAAGACGCACATGATCTGGATTGTAGGTGGAATTTTCTATGAATATAAGTGAAAGTATATGTAAGACCTACGGGTTTTTCACCATTTGTAATAGAATGGAATTTTCCTTGTTCATTTTCATGACAAATTAAGTCTCTCAAATATCATAAAATGCATGCATAATAATAAATTAATGTAAAATAGTTTAGGACAGTGCCTCTCAGACACTTCTACGGGACACAAAATCCAAAATCATTCAATATAGAATCAATAAATATGTTGAAATATGTAAATTAAGTAAATATGTTAAATTTTTTTAAAACAAGCATTAAAATAAGCAAAAACAGCTAAAAATCAATATGTATACTGACATCATATTTTCATTAATTAATTATTTTAATTCCAACATCTGTCTTTTTCTGTTAAGAATGAAGGATTCCAAGATCTTGGAATATATATATATATATATATATATATTTCAGTAAGTAGGATATAGATTTTTGGATTAATGTCAAGCTTTAAAAAATTTTTTTTTCAATAATAATAATAATAATAATAATAATAATAATAAATAACAACAACAACATTTAATCAGTTAAGAATGTAATATAATTAAATGGAAATTAATAAAATCATTAAAAAGCAACAGAAAACAGAAATGTAAATAATGAGTACCGATATACATTTTTATAGTTATGTCAAAATATTTGATTAGGTAGAAATGGCTATTTCTGAGCCAATAATAAAAATAATAATAATAATGAATAAATCCATAATTACAAATGACATTGTGAATGAGCATTATTTTATTAAATTATTTTAATATAAATATAATATTTATAATAAAAAGAACTACCTAATTAACTCAAATGTAATATAATTCAGAGTGCTGTCCGTACTCACTCTTGACGTCCCATAAGATGTCCTGCTCAGGGGGAGCGGCGTACAGAAGGTAGAGGCGCATGGTGTCGATGCCGTACTGCTGCACCACCTCCTGCGGGTCCAGCCCGTTGTGTTTGGATTTACTCATCTTCTCCCATGTGACCTGCAGTCGGCTCCCGGTGTCCCTCTGGACGGGCTCTGAACCTGCCAGAGAGAATATCACAGTATTCCTCATTTAACCCTTATTTAAAACTTACACATATGTCCATAGAGGACAAAAGTGGCCATGTCAAAAAAGGTCATAGGTTTGCCATAAGTCTGGTCTCATTTTAAAGAAGACCCTTGGCAGATTATTGTTGAAGTCAAAAAAGTGAAACCAAAAAAAGGTTATAGAAAATGATTTATGAATATTTTATATAAAATATATATTTTATGAAACACATTTAACTCTGCTAGAAAAAGCCATAAATCTAAACAAGTTGTGTTCCAAATTTGAAAATAAAAAGCAGCTCTCAGTGTGATTTTGTTTGGGCGCAGTGCCACATTTTCCCCATTAGATGCCAGCAGAGCTCCACTGGTGCACACGGTGGTTGGATTTGTTATTTGCAGTTGAGTTTTTCTCTCACATATTACAAGCACACATACATTTTTTTTTATTATACACATACACACCAACATACCCACACAATTACAGCTGCATCATTTATCCAATCGGCTCTATAATATGCATAAGCAGGAAACAGGAATAAAGTGAGTATTTGCTTTATAGACCAAACCTGAGAAAATGGCACCATCTGGTTAAAAATAGCCGACAGAATGAAAGCCTATTGACAAATATTGCATCATTTTATAGTTAAACGGGGCTGGGATTAAAAATGACAGTTTTAATGGGTTTCAAAAGGTCCTGGAAGGAAGTATTTTGTGTACCTAGTGCAAAATTTATTTTTTCAGGGAAATGGGGGTGAAATAGTAAAATTCCAATAAAAATACACACCTGTGCCAAAATGTATGTAGTTAGCATTAACACATGCAAAATGATAAAAAAACAAAACCAAAAAAAAACTGAAAAAGACAAAAAATGTCCATGAGGATGCACAAGGGTTAAATAATTAATATGCAGAATAAAGGGGCGGGGCCTGGTTGAGTGAGTTAGTAGTGTGCTGAAACCGGCGGTTATTGTAAGGGGTATATTGTGAGTTCCCAAACACACTCAAACCGGTTGACCAACACACCACTCCAGCTGACCAATCAGAGCACAGTGTGCTTTTCAGAAGGAGGGGCTTCATAGAGACGGGAACTAAACAGAGCGTTACTGACAGACTGGGAAGAGAGGAGCTGCAACAATGGAGAATATGGGAGAATAATGTTTGAACATTCAAGCATGAAAACCTGCTCTAGTAGAGCCCCAAAAAACTAAATCAAGGCTTTTATTCAGCAAGGATGCATTGAATTGATCAAAAGTAACAGAAAAGACATTTATAACGTTACAGTGTTTCAAATAAATTAACTGACTATTCAAAGAAGAAAATGTATCCTGGTTTCCACAAAAATATGAAGCAGCTTCACTGATAATAATCATAAATGTGTTGAGCATCAGATCATCATATGAGAGTGATTTCTGAAGGATCATGTGACGCTGAAGACTGGAGTACTGATGATAAATTCAGCTTTGATTACAGGAATACATTACATTTTAGTATTACATTTATAAATTGTAATAATATTTCACAATATTACAGTTTATACTGTATTTTTGATCAAATAAATGCAGCCTTGCTGAGCAGAAGAAACTTTGTTCAAAAACATTTAAAAATCTTACCGACCCCAAACTTTTGAATGTTAGTGTATGTTTGCGAAAAAAATAGGCTAATTTTCCAACTCCCCCACAGTTAAACAGTTGAGTTTTACCATTTTCAAATCCATTCAGCCGATCTCCGGGTCTGACGGTAGCACTTTTAGCATAGCTTAGCATAGATCATTGAATCTGATTAGACCGTTAGCATCTCGCTCAAAAATGACCAAAGAGTTTAGATATTTTTCCTATTTAAAACTTGACTCTTCTGTAGTTACATTGTGTACTAAGACTGACGGAAAATGAAAAGTTGAGATTATCTAGGCCGATATGGCTAGGAACTATACTCTCATTCCTGCGTAATAATCAAGGAGCTTTGCTGCCGTACCATGGGTGCAGCGGCGCAATGATATTATGCAGCGCCTTAACATAGGCTAACTTCCATCAACATAACCAACGTGACAACCTGCTTGCACAGGGAGCGTGCCTTGTAACCATGGAGACATTTGTGAGAGACGATTCAGAAGATATTTACTTTGGTGCAGATCCTGAACCGTATCCATTTGAACCGGAATAACAGTTACACTGAAGATGAGCTTTTGAAACGTGAAAGGCAAGAAAGTGTGGCTGAACAGACTGGGGCAGAAAGGAGGAGGAGAGCAGATTCCAACCTTTACAACACACAGAACCATGGCTAATCGCACAGGTAAATCCACTAACAACCCGGCTGCAACTCTGCAATTACACAAACTTAGGATAAATCCGAATAGCCCGAATAGCATTCACTATTCCCTATGTTAGTCCACTAATACAGTTCACTTGAAGGAGTGAATGAAAACGAGTGAGTGAATTCAGTTGAGTGTACATGGGATTAAATGAGTGCACTCAATAATGTCCACTATGGTTTCGGACAGCACTACAGATGGCTGTCCCCTCAAATAATGCCCTATTTGGGGGTATAGTGGGCGATTTCGGCTTCAGCCTGCCTTTTAGTGGAGTTGGAAGTTACCTAGCTGGGGACTATTTCAGGCGCTGCATAATATCATTGCGCCGCTGCACCCATGGTACGGCAGCAAAGCTCCTTGATTATTACGCAGGAATGAGAGTATAGTTCCTAGCCATATCGGCCTAGATAATCTCAACTTTTCATTTTCCGTCAGTCTTAGTACACAATGTAACTACAGAAGAGTCAAGTTTTAAATAGGAAAAATATCTAAACTCTTTGGTCATTTTTGAGCGAGATGCTAACGGTCTAATCAGATTCAATGATCTATGCTAAGCTATGCTAAAAGTGCTACCGTCAGACCCGGAGATCGGCTGAATGGATTTGAAAAACGGTAAAACTCAACTGTTTAACTGTGGGGGAGTTGGAAAATGAGCCTATTTTCACAAATAGTGGCGTGTTCCTTTAAGCACTGAGCACCTGTGATCGGACACTCAGGAGGATGTAAACAGGGTGTTTGGTGTGATCTGGCATGTTTGAACCCTCGAGACGCAGCTGTGTTTACTGTAATGAGCGCTTCTCCTCTGCACTGTTTACACACACGCATTATAAAACCATCATTGCTAAGATCGCAGAAATTACAGTCGTTTTTGGGAGCCAATTCAGACCTTGCTCCTGCAAGTCAGTTTACCTTGTTGCCTGGCAACATAAAAAAAGACCATTTTAGTTGCAATATTCACAGAAAGCATCAGAGGAAGTGAGTGAGAAATGTGAGATGCTAGTGACTCATGTGTTTTACACACTAAAATGGCACAAGCTGTCCCACAGTTTGACACTTCAGGCTGATTTGCTGGAGTCAGAGCGCACATATTTGTATCCACTAGTAAACAAAGTTACCTGCTTTTTTCAGGTTGGTCTTAATAAGGCTGAAGGCAGGCTTCCATTCCCATAGTTAGTAAATCCAAAACTATACATTCTTCTTTATTATCAGATTTATAAGTAGTTTCCTCTTAAACCGTTTCAGACTCCTAGGGCCCTATCATACACCTGGAGCAATGCGACACCAGGCGTGGTTTTTGTTAGTTTCAGCCCGACGCAGTTATCATGTCCAGCTCCACGTTGTTTAAATAGCAAATGCACTCGTCCTCATCTGTTGGGCAGCTGGTCTGAAAACCAGGTGTGTTCAGGCGCATTGGTATTTTGAGGAACTGAAAACGACTGCACCATTGACCAACAAAAACCTGCTCTAAAGTCAATAGTGCAGTATTTTTTGTGTTATTTAAAGGGTGTGTCAGTAATATGAGCCTATAGGTGGTGCTCAATGTGCATACACTCTGTTTATTACACACACAGGGATGGTGCAGCAGCACGCACACATTTAAATATTAAAAATAAAAGGATTCAGAAGCGTTCAGTCTTTCCGCTCGCATGTAAATAACAAATCCGCCATGGTGCAAGCGCAATTGTTTTTTAAAGGGAATGGGAGATGAGACTCTGATTGGTTATTGCACGTTACACCCAAAACCCTTTTGGACCATGTGCCGGGGACACCAACCATTTTTTCTGTTGTTAAACTAGCAAAAGTGGATTCGGACATGCCCTAAGTGCACCTGCGGCATGCCCTTCAGACCATGCACTCAGATTGTTAAAATAGGGTCCCAATTCTGAGCCAAAAGCAACTCCAACATGGAGCAGATTTCATGAATCCAACACTAACACCAGCACTGATGGCAATAATATACTGGACTTTTTTATATCCTCATTTATAACTAATTTATATCCTCTAGTCTCTCACACACCAGTGAAATCAATGTCCTCTTTCTTCAGGTACTGTCCGGTCTCTGCCACCCTGAACGTCTGCCCCTTTATCAGACCCTGTACCAGCAGCTTTCTGAAGGGCTCCCTGAAAACAAGGAAGAGAACGGACGTACATTAATGGATGCACAACCTGCCATATGAAGTAAAAAAGCTTTTTGCATTTTGCTTTTGACCACATTTACTTACTTAAAGGAATAGTTCACCCAAAACAAAACAAATCCTGATTATTTACTCATCTCAAGACCATCCAAGATGTATAATTTTATCTCTTAAAACTCATCTTTGATCACCAAAATTACATATTTAAATGTTTTCCTGTGAAAAAATGTATTTGTGCCTTAAAATAGCTTGAATGTAACTCTACGCCCTTGCTTCATTCATTATATGCGGATTCATGGATATGCAATCATTACTATGATGATCCTTTTGCTTGACTACGTTATTAAACAGCTAATAATGTGTTGCTAATGTTACACAAACCATGTTCCGTTCGCCATCTCAGTCTGCCTTCTAACAATCAGCATCCTTAGAAACGCTTTGAACAGCTCAGAACGTCAGTGGAGAAAGGCTATAGTTCATCGTAACATCATAATATACATCATATACATAATTCACCCGCGATGTTGCTAAAAGTACATGATTTTTCATAACAACAGAAAAATACACCGGGATAACCTGCTTCTCTTGAGACTCCCCTGCTTCAGAGCATAGTTAATGATATGCTAAGCCCCGCCCCCCTTGTGACGTGATTGGTTATATGGTAGTTTATGACATCAGAAAGACCAGTGCTTTCAAACCATGTTTTTAAGACTGTCTTTAGTTCACTGCAGTTTTAAAGAGAAAATACTCAGCAATGGTGTTGACGTATGAGTTTGCATATGGTTTGTCTTAAAGCATATTAAAAACACCACATAGACATATAAACAACATTAAAAACATGATTTTCACCACAGGGGCTCTTTAAGATTTTTGAGGAAAACATTCCAAGATGATCTATGAATGGTGATCAACGCAAGCAATTTTTTACTGTCCAAAATCCATCTTTAGGCAGCATCAAAGGGCTTCACATGACCCCAGCCGACAAATAAGGGACTTTTCTAGTCAAAGAAAAATAATTATACTTTTTAACTACAAATGATCGCCTTAGTCTAGCTCTGTGAAGTGCCCAGGCAATTATTTGTAGTTAACAAATATATTATTTATGTATTTATTTTCTGAAAATGACTGATCACTTACCTAGACAAGACTCTTATTTGTTGGCTGGGGTCATGTGCCTTTTGAAGCTGCTTAAAGGTGCAGTGTGTAAATTTTAGTGGCATCTAGCAGTGAGGTTGTGAATTGCAATCGCCTACCGCTCACCCCTCCCTTTGGAAGCACATAGAGAAGCTACGACAAAGATGTCGTCGGGGAGAGAGAGAGAGAGAGAGCAGAGAGTAGCTAGCGCTCTGTAGAGCAGTTTGTCCGTTTAGGGCTACCGTAGAAACATGGCGGCGCAAAATGGTAACTTCACTGTAAGGGGAACCGCGGTGTGTGTACCAGAGATGTTCACAAGTCTTTCATCTGGAGTCCGAGTCAAGTCTGGAGTCGTTAAGCTGGAGTCCGAGTCAAGTCTCAAGTCATTTTATGTCTTACAAAAAAAAATAAAATCTCTTATTAAAAAAATCAGGTCGAGTTTCGAGTCAAGTCTGAAGTCATTTCAGGTCGAGTCCCGAGTCAAGCCTGAAGTCTCATAAAATGCGACTCAAGTCTGAGTCACTAACTTGAGTGCCCATCTCTGGTGTGTAGATCAAAACGGCTCATTCTAAGGTAATAAAAACATAACGGTTCACTATGTAAGTTCTTTATACACCACTGAAAACATAGTTATGTATATTATATTGCATTTCTGTCAATAGATCCTCATAAATATTACACACTGCACCTTTAAATATGTATTTTGGACCATCAGAAATGGTCTATGTTGAGCACCATTCACTTGCGTTAAAATCCTGGAATGTTTTCCTCAAAAACCTTAATTTCTCTTCAGCTGAGGAAAGAAAGTCATATTGGATGGCCTTGGGCTGAGTAAATAATCAGGTAATTGTCATTTTTGGGTGAACTATTCCTTTAATTTTCATGTCATTCCAAAACTGTATTCTGTTATTTATTTATTTATTTTTAAACCAAGGTATTTATCTGACAAAATTATTTAGCAAAAAAGGCAAACTAAAGCTACAGGTTTTATTTTACTGTATAAAGAAAAGCAAAAAGCTCACAGGAAAAAGCATGCATTGACTACAACATAATCAGTTATTAATATTTCATTGGTTTTCTCTTGTTTTTGCATGTGTTCATAATTTCTTTTTATGACAGCCTGGCCAAAAATGATGTCTGCACAAATTTCATTGCGTTATCGTCACAAATAAAACAATCGACCCCAAGCACAAATACACAATATGCTTACAAAATCTTTAACACATTCATAATAATATTTGAATAAATGGTGAAGATGTCAGTCCCTAGGCCGGACATGACTTGTGGCTGCTGCTGTATGTGTGTGTGTGTGTTGCACCTGTGTGAAACCATTTCCTGGTCTCTGCAGAAGTGGCTGAGGAAGCGTGCGTAGTACAGGTGCATGACGGCGTGCTCCTTCCCTCCAATGTAGACATCCACAGGCATCCAGTGATCCGCTCGGGAACGCTCAAAAGGCCTGTGAGACGAGAGGAACACCTCAGAGTGTATCCTAAGAGAGCGGCCACTAGGGGTCAGTGACGCACAGACATCGACACTCAAACACGAGAGCGAACGCTCACTCACCAAAAACACAACACTCCAATAACACGTTCAGCTGCTCTCTGAAGAGAGGATGTGGATTAAAACAATAAGCACACTTAAACTGTGATAAACACATCACACTCTATAACCATCTGCCAGCTGCTCTCAACTCACCGCACATTTAACCCAAACAGATGCACATACAGTAGAGAACAATAAAAGGGCTCTGGAAGTAATTCCCATGCATTTTTTTATTCAAAATGAGTTACAGTGACTGTGACATTGTAAGTTGTGTTACTAAAATAATGACTAATAACAGTGATTCTACTGACTAAAAAATTTTTTTATAGGTACTATAAATGTAAAATGTACAGCATTAGTTAAAGCATCCCTATTATGCTATTTTAAAGGCTCCTGGTCTTGTTTTGGAGTCTCCTATAACAGGTTTACATCCATCAAAGGTAAAAAACACTTTCATTTTCTCATAATATACACCGCACATCAACGCATTGTTCAATGATTCTCAAACGACTGGACGAATCAGTTTCTCTAAATCCCTCCTTTCCATGAGCTACTCTGCTCTGATTGGTCAGATGGCCCAGTCTGTTGTGATTGGTCAACCGTGTACAGCACGTGTCGTAAGCGACACACCCATCACCATAACTGAACTTCAGCTCCAGAGGCTTCCTAAAGCTCAGTGATTGTACACACTGTAAAGACAGTAATGATGACTTTGATTGTACATCAATCCGAGTGCGAGTCCGATGATGAAACATTGGAAGAACTGGTTATTCAATCCGAATGACTCAAGCAGGACGTTTCTCAGTGATACGCTACTCATTTTGAGGTACATTATGAGATGCTGCAGCTGTAATTCCTCACCATCAGCATTAACAAGTGTATGTCCATCAACAAACCCATGTGTGTGTTTCTGATTTATTGCGGTGCTCATGAGGGAACTGTATCAATAACAGCGCATACATTAGCCCAGCACTAACGTGAATGACTGGTGTAACATTAAAGTTTGTAAAACAAATCTTGCTCCATCCTTTATCTTTACTCACAGTAGCAAGAACGACAGACACTCTGCATTATTAGACTCAGTTTTAGGTAATAGCAGCCCACAGCTGATGAGCAGAAGTATTTCAGTAAGACAGTAATAATGTGAGTTAGCCAGAAACTTACAGAATATAAAACACAAAACTGCACACCGAGAGTATACATCAATAATTATTCATACATACAGGCTGTGATTCTGAGGAGCTGGTCCAAATAAACTGGTACTGACCCATCTTTCACGAGTTTCAAGCGTTTTGAGAATCCCGAGTTTGTGGGCGGACGATGTAGAACACAGACGGGCAGTATGCAAATATCTACTGACGTGTAGCCGTAACCGATTGGGATTCGAATTCCTGACGACTCATTTAGGCGGTTTAGAGACGATTCTTTCTTTTGAGAGACAATAACTTTATTTATCGTGCACTTTCATGTTTTCATTCACAAACAACGATATTACACACTGCATGAAAGGCAATATTTTACAAACCATAATAACTAACATGAACTAAGGTTAATAAATGCTGCTGTTCATTGTTAGTTCATGTTGGTTAATATATTGATTAATGTTAAAAAGGACCTATTATGCTTTTTTACATGCGTTTAAGCATGAAAAAGCTCTGCAAAGCTCCAAAGCACAATGTCCCTCCAGCGGGAGTTCTTCTCTATATAAGCGTCATTGTTTCTGAACTCTTTCGGGAATGAACACGTCACAATATTCCTCATTTAAATAATTAATACGCAGAATAAAGGGGTGAGGCCTGGTTGAGTTAGTGTGTTGAAACTGGCGGTTATGGTAAGGGGCGTAACATTTCCCAAACACATTCAAAACGCTTGACCAATCACAACACACTGATCCAGCCAACCAATCAGAGCACAGTGTGCTTTTCAGAAGGAGGGGCTATAAAACAAAATCAAGACTTTGAAAAAGGGTATACCAAATGAGACCTTATTGTAAAGTGCTACCAATGTTGTTTTATAAAAATCATTTCTTTACTTCTTACTGTAAGTCTTTGATGCACTAATGCTGCCTATGATAGCTTTGGAACAGAGTGTGAGCGCGCTGGTGCCATTTCATTGTGTGCGATGCATTACAGTAACAAAGAAGTGACATTTTAAAACCACCGTTGTTGATCTGAAATAGCACAGCCAGATGGTCTTCCATTCCGAGTCTTGCTCTTTCAGCATCTCAGAATAGGACACTCCACAAACACCTGGTGGGACAGAGGGAGCAGCTGGATGTTTTCCTTACCTCAGCGGGTTGTGAGGGTCAGTGTATCTGAAATAGTACCAGGAGGAATCCACAAAGGTGTCCATGGTGTCTGTTTCTCTCTCTGCTGGCCCTTTACACCTGACATCAACAGGAAGAATATTATTGTAAGTGCTGGGCTAGCAGATACAGTTCGTTCTCAAGAAACAATACAATTTGTTCCTCCATGATTCATATAATTAACAGAATACTGAACTTGGTTATGATTCATTTAAAGATGATGTGCATGCTTTTTAAAGCTAAAACACTGCCTCATATTCCAACATACGGCCAGCTTTATTAAAACAGGGCAAATTAGCACAAGATGGAAGTGGAAAGTTCCAAAATTAAAGAACACAGATGCAGCCGGATCATTTCCATAATGACCAACACAATCTACCAAGAGCAGCACAAATCAGCGTCTGGTTTAAGACGTGCTTTATTTGGAGCTGTAAATAAAGGTACAAACACCAGTAAATTGACGAGCACAAACGTTAGTAAATCACCTCACGATCTGTTTAAATACTCTCCTCACATACACTCACCTAAAGGATTATTAGGAACACCTGTTCAATTTCTCATTAATGCAATTATCTAATCAACCAATCACATGGCAGTTGCTTCAATGCATTTAGGGGT
Organism: Paracanthobrama guichenoti; assembly: GCA_018749465.1. NCBI lineage: Eukaryota > Metazoa > Chordata > Actinopteri > Cypriniformes > Gobionidae > Paracanthobrama > Paracanthobrama guichenoti. The sequence goes on from CM031958.1 coordinate 5,464,508, forward strand.
GTGGTCCTGGTCAAGACAATCTCCTGAACTCCAAACTGAATGTCAGAATGGGAAAGAAAGGTGATTTAAGCAATTTTGAGCGTGGCATGGTTGTTGGTGCCAGACGGGCCGGTCTGAGTATTTCACAATCTGCTCAGTTACTGGGATTTTCACACACAACCATTTCTAGGGTTTACAAAGAATGGTGTGAAAATGGAAAAACATCCAGTATGCGGCAGTCCTGTGGGCGAAAATGCCTTGTTGATGCTAGAGGTCAGAGGAGAATGGGCCGACTGATTCAAGCTGATAGAAGAGCAACTTTGACTGAAATAACCACTCGTTACAACCGAGGTATGCAGCAAAGCATTTGTGAAGCCACAACACGCACAACCTTGAGGCGGATGGGCTACAACAGCAGAAGACCCCACCGGGTACCACTCATCTCCACTACAAATAGGAAAAAGAGGCTACAATTTGCACAAGCTCACCAAATTGGACAGTTGAAGACTCGAAAAATGTTGCCTGGTCTGATGAGTCTCGATTTCTGTTGAGACATTCAGATGGTAGAGTCAGAATTTGGCGTAAACAGAATGAGAACATGGATCCATCATGCCTTGTTACCACTGTGCAGGCTGGTGGTGGTGGTGTAATGGTGTGGGGAATGTTTTCTTGGCACACTTTAGGCCCCTTAGTGCCAATTGGGCATCGTTTAAATGCCACGGCCTACCTGAGCATTGTTTCTGACCATGTCCATCCCTTTATGACCACCATGTACCCATTCTCTGATGGCTACTTCCAGCAGGATAATGCACCATGTCACAAAGCTCGAATCATTTCAAATTGGTTTCTTGAACATGACAATGCACCTTGTTGAATCAATGCCACGTAGAATTAAGGCAGTTCTGAAGGTAAAAGGGGGTCAAACACAGTATTAGTATGGTGTTCCTAATAATCCTTTAGGTGGGTGTAAATACTGCGTCTGAAAGGGAATCTCCTACAAATGCATATGCACTAAGGTCAGCCGCAAAAATAACCCTGTCCATGCCTTTTCAGCTCTAATTTATCACTACGTGTCTTTAGTAAATCCTGACAGTCGTTTAACATCAAAAGAGGGTTTGCGCTGGAGCAATCTGTTAGTAAATCTGGCCCATAATATACAGGGTAACAAGTCATTCATAGGTTGATTTTCCTGAATAATGTAAACACTGACTGGAACACAACATTGCTGTTTGTTTGAGCATCCAAACCAGCCCGACACTGCAACAACGCAACCTCAAAACCAATGGTATGAGTTTGGGATAGGGCTATAAATGTCACTAAAGTTAAGAAGATATATCATGAGAGTCTTGTTGAACACATGGTTCAAACAAATGTTTACACCAATATATGTTTGCATGTGGAGTAGTGAGACACTATAATGTTTTACAGTGAAACAGTTGACACAGCATTTTTACAGAGAAATAACTAAACAAAATGATTTGTTAAATGAAACATGATTTACTATAACAAGACCGGGCGAAACTACCGTCAAATTATGATCTATTCTACACTACCATTCAAAAGTTTGAGGTCAGTAAGATTTTGTTTTAAAATAAATAAATACTTTTATTTGTCAAGGACGCATTAAATTGATCAGAAGTGACAGTAAAGACATTTGCAATGTTTTCTGAAAAAGGATTTCTATTCATCAAAGAATCCTGAAATAAAAAAAAAGTTTCCAGAAATTTGTTTTCATGGTTTCCACAACTGTTTTCAACACTGATAATAATCATAAATGTTTCCTGAGCAGCAAATCCTCATATGAGAATGATTTCTGAAGGATCATGTGACACTGAAGACTGGAGGAATGATGATAAATTCAGCTTTGATCACAGGAATACATTACATTTTACAATATATTCACATAGAGAACAGTCAGTTTATCTTTAGAATAGCATTTCACAATATTACTGTTTTTACTGTATTTTTGATCAAATAAAAATCCTACCGACCCCAAACTATTGATTGGAAGTGTATATGATTTCTAAACTTAAAGAGACATAACTGAAATCCTGTAGCATCAGAGTAGTTCTCAGATTTACTAATAATAAATAATAAGAACTTAAGGCAGCTACCATTAATTAGACAAGAATCAGCCGCATGATTGTTATGCTATAAGGGATGAAAACTACAACTAGTCTTCTTCTATGAACAACTAAATCTACCTAAAATTTAGCAAATCAAATCAAACCACCTTTATTTATATAGCGCTTTTAACAAGTCCAATTGTTTCAAAGCAGCTTCACATTGTTAACAGGAAAATAATGCAACAGAATTTGTACAGCCGTTCTGGTGAAACGGTGATGTTATCCAGCTAATTTCAAGTATCATATAGTGTCAATGCGGGCAGATCGGTAATATAGATGAAATTTAGGTGTCCCCAACTGAGCAAGCCAAAAGCCAGAGGCAACGGTGGCAAGGAACCAAAACTCCTTCAGGGTCAGAATGGAGAAAAAAACCTCGGGAGAAACCAGGCTCAGTCGGGGTACCAGTTCTCCTCTGGCCGACGAACAAACAGTGTATGATTATAATTCATATTAGGTAAATAGATATTCGTAAGATTATTTGAAAGATTGGAGTCGTCACACCAAGGACGGGTTTAATGAGGATGTCGTGTCGATGCGGCATTTACGGGGGGGGGAGTTTATTTGCCACACTCTCTGCAGACACTAAGTGCAAATAACCCACCTCGTTGGCAGAGGCTATTTACACTGACTCCACCCACTGGCGTCTGATTGGGCCAGACAAAATGACAGAAGATGCTGGATTGTCATCAGTAGTAATAGTGTAGCGCAGTGGTTCCCAACCATGTTCCTGGAGGCCCACCAGCAGTGCACATTTTGCATGTCTCCTTTGTCTGACACACCCACATCAGATTTTGGAGTCACTACTAATGAGCTGATGACTTGAATCAGGTGTGTTTGATTGAGGAGACATGCAAAATGTGCACTGTTGGTGGGCCTCCAGGAGTTTGTTTGGGAACCACTGGTGTAGCGGTAAGACGCGTGGTGGAAAGCTTTGACTCAAATCAACCCAAGTTCGAATCCGCCTTTTGCCGAGCTCGCTCTACTCCATTTTCCCATCACATATCAGATTGGAAAGGCGTTTATTTTCAATAAAAATGGCAAAAATATTCATACATATGTCTAACATGCATTTAATAATAAAATGTTTAGGGTTAGGTGTAGGGAGGGCTTTATTGCCCTAATAAGGCATCATCCATTTAATAATTTTGATGAACATAATCATTTACCCTGTACAACAACACTGAGGTGCAAATAGTATCTGACACTATTTATAAGTATAAATAGCATCTAACTATTATTTATCAGTGGTGTAAAATATTTGAGTGAATGTAATTAGTTACTGTACTTAAGTATCTTTTTGGCTACTTTGTGGTTTTACTGAGTATCAAATACATTAGCAACTTTTACTCTCTACTTGACTACATTTATGAATAAGTCAGTGTACTTTTTCCTCCAATACATTTGTGTTGAGTAATGCAGTTACACATTACATTTTGATGGCACCTAACTTTTTCTGCAGCAGTTTGTTTCTGCTATAAAGAAGCGAAATCGCACTCACCAGGTACTTTATCTTGTGCGCTGTGCCTTTACTCACCCAAACTTGTCACCGAGGATACTTTACATGACTGCGAGTGCTTTAGCAGGGAGCTGCTGGACCGCAGGCGTTTGATTTATGAGATGAGTTCAGGACTGCAGCCGCTGATGAGGCTGAAACCAGTTAAAGTTAATTTTACTTATCCTCTATATGACGAGAGCTTTTTGAAGGATATTGGTGTACTTATGGCCTTTTGGTGCACTTGAGCTTAACTGAGACTTGAGAGTTTGTAGACGTTTAAGAGGCTGTTGTGTCGACCTGGATTTATTGCAATATTGAGGTGTTCAGTTTTATTTTGATTTGAGAAAATAAACATGATTTCTCATCTTACAAATCAATAGTTTCTTATTTTCACTGGCATGTCTCTCAGGTGTCGAGCACTAGTGCATCGTTGAGCCTATATTCTGTGCGAGTAAAATACTTAAGTACTGTCAGATACTCAAAGACTTTTACTCAAGTGGTATTGGAAATGGTGACTTGTAACGTGTAATGGAGTCGTTTTCTGTGCTTTTACTCAAGTGGTTTTCAGGTACTCTTTACACCTCTGCTATTTATACACTTATTGTAAAGAAAATACTTTTACATAGTGTAAATAGAATCTATTGCAAATAGGTGCTGCCAAAATTGCAATTGAAAAATCAAAAAACTAAATGAAATAAATTGAGTGATTTTTTAGTAACGTTATAATAACCCTGCAGTGGGGTTTCTCAGCTGGCACCGCCGAACACAGTCCCGGGCGTTTGTCTCTGAATGCCTGTCTCACACCCAAAGCAAATATCGCTTTGCATCCCAGGCCATCTGTCACAAGACAGTCACACTTACTCTAACGGCTCTTCGGCTAATCATCAGCATCAAAAGAAACTCATTAATGGCCAAACATGAGCAGATTCCAGCCCTGCTAATGTCAATCCCAAAGTGTGTGGCCGGCCACCCCTCCCTCCACTCCAGTCGGAGAGAGTCCGCCCCGTCTTTGATAATCAGTGGAACGTTCAGACAATCCTGCCTATTATAGCGCCCGGCAGCGGGAGCCAAGCGCCTTGTGGTTGCCTAGCAACAGGGCGAAGGTGTAGCAGGTTAATTCTTTGAAAGCCAGGTGCCATCTGAGAGACGAGCATCCCACATATGAACCGTAATGAGGTCCCTCAGAGGAGTGTGTTTACAGCTGATCTACACTAGCAAATCAGGGCATTATTGATTTATGCTTTTAAAAAAAAGCTGTTTTGGGCTTATTTTTTCAACTCATTATCAACAGAATGGTGGAAGTGTGTGTGGCTGGACAGATAATAGACTGAACACAGAATGTCATGAGAGGGAGCCATTAGATGCACACTGACAGGATACAGCACCTCGGCAGTGACAGCCGAACACACACGAGTGAGAAAACAAAGTTAGCATGAAATAACATTTCAGTGTATCTATTTTCTAAATGCAAGTTATAGATAGTAAAATGCCCCAATTATGCTATTTTAAAGGCTCCTGGTTTTGGAGTCTCCAGGTTTACATGCATCAAAGGCCCACTTTATTTTCTCATAATATACACTGCACATCACCTCATTTCACCTCAGTCTGCTCTGATTGGTCAGATGGTCCAGTCTGCTGTGATTGGTCTACTCTGCGCTGATTGGTCAGATGGCCCAGTCTGCTGTGATTGGTCAGATGGCCCAGTCTGCTGTGATTGGTCTACACTGCTCTGATTGGTCAGATGGCCCAGTCTGTTGTGATTGGTCTAATCTGCTCTGATTGGTCAGATGATATTCCTCAGCATTCAATACGTAGTGATATGAACAACTAAAGCTTGGCTTTGGAGATCTCAAAAGGGTGGGATCTCATGCTTTTAAAGCTAGCTTGCTATTGCTAGCCTCTCCAAAATTGCCCACCCTACCTTTAAGTTGTAACGATAACACTTTAGTATGGGGAACACATATTCACTGTTAAAAAGTAACATGATTTTCCAACAAGTCTAGGTTGAAAATAAAGGTTTGCGAGTGTTGTTTTGGTGTGTGTTTTTTTTGTGTTAGTGTCACACAACAATCATTCAAACATATAATCAGCACCACAATCCGGCTGTGAGAGCTTACTCTGTTTTTTATCCTCAGATTTCAATTAAACTTCTAACAATGAAGCCAGAAACAATATCACAGCTCAGGAAATGACTCCTCTTTTCCTCAAGGACGAGGCAGATAAGCACCATCTCTCTCTTTATCTTGTTTCCGTCTCTTTCTCTCCCTGCAGCCGCTTCACTGAATGTAGGTGATCATTTAAAGGACTGAGGTTATTTTCTTTGAGGTCTCAACAGATAAGAGATGATCCAGTCTCCTCGTCAGCAGTGCTCACTGACAAAAACTTTACCTGTCTTAATCAAACACTGTAATTCTACTAGCTACTATAAATATGTGCAGAATGGACAAACAGATTTCAGACAAATTTAATTAAATTTAAACTTGACAAGACTGGACTAATGCCAGTGAGAAAATCTTAAATGTGAAAAGAAAATGTGAATAATTTTAATAAGAGATCATACAAAATGCATGTTTTTTATTTAGTGCTGTCCTGAATAAGATACTTTACATAAAGAATATTTACATATAGTCCACAAGACCCCGTTAAAAAGTTTATGAACCACTGATTCTTAATACTGTGCATTACGAGCCGGGGGTGAAAATGTATTGAATTTGAAGATCAAGGTACATTTTACTTAATTTATCTTCCGAGAAACATCTAAGTATCTTTTGTTGCTTCTGAAGGGCAGTACTAAATGAAAAAAAAAAAAAAAGAAGATATTTAAACAAAATAAGAAAAATTTGGACATCTTCATCCTGTTCAAAAGTTTTCACCCCCGGCTCTTAATGCGTCGTGTTTCCTTCTGGAGCGTCAGTGAATGTTTGAAGCTTATTTTAATAGTTGTGAGTCCCTCAATCGTCCTCAGTGCGAAAAGATGGATCTCAAAATCATACAGTCACTGCTGGAGAGGGTTCAAATATGCAAAAGATGCTGGCAAACTTGAAGTTTTTGCAGGACCTGAATGATTTTTCTGAAACTCGGCGGGCAGTTTAACTGATCAGGATAAACAAGAGACTCAAGAACAGCCATCACAACACACACACACACACACACACACACACACACACACACACACACACACACACACACACACACACACACACACACACACACACACACACACACACACCCATGGATCATCCAGGGTTTAACATAGTTAACAGTATTAAGTATTAAGAATCAATGGTTCATAAACTTTTGAATGGGTCATTTTAATAAATTCTGCTCTTTTTTTGCCTTGTGGACTATATGTAAAAAAAAACAACAAAAAAAACAAGTACAATATATTATTCAGGACAGTACAGAATAAAAAATTTAAAGTATTGGGACACCCCTCCAAATCATTAACTGAGGTGTTCAATCCCTTCATGGCCACAGGTGTATAAATCAAGCACTAGGCATGCAGACGCTTCTACACACATTAGTGAAAGAATGGGTCGCTCTCAGGAGCTCAGTGAACTCAAGCGTGGTACCGTGATAGGTTGCCACCTGTACAATAAGTCCATTCCTGAAATTTCCTCACTACTAAATATTCCACGCTCAACTGTTAGTGGGATTATAACAAAGTGGAAGCGATTGGGAACAACGAAGTGGTAGGCCACGTAAAATCACAGAGCGGGGTCAGCACATGCTGAGGGTCACAGTGCGAAGAAGTCGCCAACTTTCTGCAGAGTCAATAGCTCCAGAGCTCCAAACTTCTGTGTCCTTCAGATGAGCTCAAGAACAGTGCGTAGAGAGCTTCATGGAATGGGTTTCCATGGCCGAGCAGCTCATCCAAGCCTTACATCACCAAGTGCAATGCAAAGCGTGGGATGCAGTGGTGTAAAGCACACCGCCACTGGACTCTAGAGCAGTGGAGATGTGTTCTCTGGAGTGACCAGTCACGCTTCTCTGTCTGGCTGTCTGATGGACGAGTCTGCGTTTGGTGGTTGCCAGGAGAATGGTGCCTGACTGCATTGTGCCAAGTGTAAAGTTTGGAGAAGGGGGGATTATGGCATGGGGTTGTTTTTCAGGGGCTGGACTTGGCCCCTTAGTCCCAGTGAAAGGAAATCTTAATGCTTCAGCATACCAAGACATTTTGAACAATTTTGAACAATTTCATGCTCCCAGTTTTGTGGGAACAGTTTGGGGATGGCCCCTTCCTGTTCCAACATGACAAAGCAAGGTCCATAAAGACATGGATGAGCGAGTTTGGTGTGGAGGAACTTGACTGGCCTGCACAGAGTCCTGACCTCATCCCGACAGAACACCTTTGGGATGAATTAGAGCAATCTGATACTGACCTCACAAATGCGCTTCTAGAAGAATGGTCAAAAACTCCCATAAACACACTCCTAAACCTTGTGGAAAGCCTTCCCAGAAGAGTTGAAGCTGTTATAGCTGCAAAGGGTTGGCTAACTCCATATTAATCCCTACGGATTAAGAATGTTGATGAGCATGTAAAGGCAGGCGTCCCAAAACTTTTGTCAATATAGTGTGTATATGTATATATACACATTCTTATTTCTGCAGAGTGCGAAATTTAGGGGTGTAAAATTTTCTTTAGTGTGTGAAGTTGCTGTAAAGCTCTGCAAAGTAACACAACAAAAGATGGTGGTTTGCAATTCTGGACTTATGCTGAACCCCTCGCTCAGAGTGAGCAGGTTCAAGAGGCTGAAGTTGAAGTCCAGCTTGTCTCAGATGCAAACCGGATCACGTTCAGATCTTCAAGAGGCACAGGAAGTTCCTCAGGGTTGCTATTAGAGGCAAAGCTATATATATATGGGGTTCTTCTGTTCGGACTAGCACTGGCTTAGCAAACTTTATATGGACACAGCTCTGGCCTTGTAGTGGCTCCAGGGCATCCAGATTTTGAACTACCTGGATGATTGGTTAATATTAGCTCAATTGCAGAGTTCAGTAATAAGTCATTGGGCCTCAGTCATTAAACTTTCATAAATATATGAGTAAATTCTGACTAATTTACTCGTAAAAACAGACCTTCCTGAAAACTTTCCTCCGGATTCACAAACACCTGTAAACATCAGATTTGATAGTGTGTATGTTAGTGAATTCCAATCATTTGTCACCGCCCATGAGTTACAACTAAGTGTCCAGGAACGTCTGGACTCCCTTCTCATGTTTGACTCCAATATATAGCATAAATGATAAAGAGACGAATTGCCCATATGCCTAACAATAAGACCCAATCCCATTTCTACCCTTAGCCCTTCCCTTTCCTCTACCCCTTCGTTTTGCGGGTTCACATGAAGGGGTAGCGGGTGTCTCGATTGTCTTTTGGCTGGAGTGGTAGGGGTCAGGGGAAGGGCCAGATAGCCCTTCAAACAAAGATTTTTCGGGACCACACTTCAGATGGAGTATGAGGAGTTTCCCTGCATACACCGACTACCGTGCTGCTAGAACGCCTGTAGTGATGTTGCCACTCGGGATCGATCACTTGTGTGTCGCCTGTCTGCCAGTTTCTCTGTAGCTTGCTAAACGCACTGTTTGAGTGATGTGAACAAATTAATAATAGTTAAAAAAATATATATCTGGTCATCCTTCATAACGCAGTCGATATTTACATCACGTGTATCGTCTGTAAAGTCTTGGGTTACCAAGGCAACGACTAACTCGTTTATATTACATTGCAAAGCGCTCCGTTATCGCAGCATCACAGAAGAAAACGAAACCATATCCATACCGGCCGGCTCGGATCAGCACGAATGGAACGGTTAATAAACGAAGAGAACAGTTTGGCCCGATGGAAAAGCGGCTCCACCAGTCTTGTATGTTCTGGATCATTCTGTATCGTCTTAGGAAACTCAAAGGCTCATACGTTTTTGAACTGAAAACCAGCAGCGTTTTATTAAGGCCAAATGCAGCGCAAAACTACGTTGGGAGTGAGTCATTTGTTAAACGTGCTCGCGCCTGATTTCTGTTAGATATAGCCTACGCGCTTCATTGCTGTTCATACCGGTTTAATGTCACAGGCATGGGCATCAAACCATTGGATGTGGGTGGGACAAGACCCATCCACTTTTTAAGACCAGATACAGGACACTAATAAAAGAAATTATGGGGTATGATGACGTGTAGTGGTGTCCCATTTCTTAGGGGAATATTTTCACCCCTACACCTTGCCACTTTGTTTCAAGGGGTAAAATGGATAGGGGTAGGGGAATACGAAGGGGTATAAAATCGAATTGGGATTGGGTCTAAATATTCAATTAACATGTGTCCACCAAAACATTTATAGCAATCTTAAAAAAAATGCCAGGCACTCTTCTGAAAACGGCCAGCTGGTGGCACTTGAGAACGCTTTGGAACGCTTTTTCCAGCTAAGATGCTTCGGTTGCTATGATGATACGGAATATGCCAGGCAGTAATGTGTTCATTCTTGTATGGACTTTTTAAGTTTGTATGGACTTTTAAGTGTCCAGGGGCTTGTACCATGACGGTAGTTTAACAAACTCAGGGTTACACGATTAGTTTCAAGTTGACAAAACCAAACCAATCCATTCAGGCTTTGTTGGTCCCATGATGCTGATCATCAGCTTTCTCTGTCAGCTCAGGCTTTGATCCTGAGTTTAGGAGTTTAGCTGTGACATCAGAAGTGAACAGCCAATCACACGCTGTGGAAGCAGCGAGATTCATTTCTCTCTTCTGCAGATATTACATGATTGAAAAATATTAAGAATTTAAACAAATGTACACAGCAAGAAGAGCTGTCCATGAAAGAGGACAAATCTTACTATGTCAATGCAAGTAAAAGTTATAAAAGTTAGTTTAGTTGATTTATAGTATAATTTTTATAGCTTTATTTATTAATTTTAAAGCTTATTTGTATGACCTTTTTATATGCAGATATTTATATTTTAACTAAATGCCTATGAATGATTGATTAACTAAAATAATACATGTGTAATTGATTAAGGGTATAATAATTACATAAATTATATCTAAATCATTCAAAATTAGTATTATTATAAAAAAGCATTGTTAAAAGCCAGACGCTTTAGTCTTTAAAAACCATTTGCTATGTAGTGACCTTTAATTTGTAGTAGAAAAAGGGCGAGTGACTTTATTGCATCCGAGGTGTGTCACTTTGCTCACAGCTGATTGGTCCAATTTCAGTTTGAGCTCTCTTATCCAGAACATAACCTGCCCTGGAGCAGGTTAGCCGTGGAGCGCAAGTTACTATGGAGATGACCACTGCTAAAAGCCAAGCCACTTTCATGGTACCTAAAACCCAGGATTGGCACAAACTAAGCTTAAACATATCTGGTTAGCCAGCTAAACCAGCTTCATGGTACAGGCCCCTGGTTAAGTTCTTTTTACGACCTAGGCCGAGGTATGTCCCCAAGGGTGCTTCAACCCCATTTCATCTCATCAAGTGGTTTTGGAGGCTTTTTCCTCTTCTAGCACTAAGTCTGAGGGTGATGTGCGGCTCTGCTTGTATGTTTTGGTGGTTGAATCAGGAGCACCTGTCAAACTAGGAAAAGGGAACACAGGAACAGAAACAGAACACGGTGAAAAAGAAACCAAAACTTTTTTTTTTGCTGTGGTATTTTTGTTAAAACCAAAGTAAAATGTAAAAAATCCGGGCCTGCTATTTTCCCAAGTGCAAACTGGAGTTCAGTGCATTCATTCACTGTGAACTGAGCCATTCTGAGAAGCGGAAAGCACTGGATCACGAGCTGATCATGTGAGTTAAGTGCACACTTCCTCTGTTGCCCCTCTTTTTTAAAACAATAACAACAAAAAGGCAAATGGCAAATATCGGCATTAAATCTGCCATCTGCCACCCTGCTTTCGGGATACTGGCATCGGCCACTAAAAAAAAAAAACATAATGGTCGACCTCTACTGAACCATATTTCTGTGTGTATGTATACAAATGCATGAATTGTGGCAGCTAAGACACGCTAGTCTCTCCATTCATGTGACAATCAGACAAAGGATTTTTGTAAAAATTCCATCAGCTTTCAGCAGCTCTGCCGGCATTACCATGCTTCATGGTCAGAGAGGGTCTATTAATACCCTTCACACAGAGGAGGTGCTATCTGTGCGCACATCTTCACCACCTCCATGACTC
>CM031958.1:5481282-5613782 GCA_018749465.1 Paracanthobrama guichenoti
AACTGTCTTAGGTCTTCTTTGTGGCATCTTCCTCTTTATGATGTGCCAAATGTTTTCTATGGGTGAAAGATCTGGACTGCAGGCTGGCCATTTCAGTCCCCGGATCCTTCTTCTACGCAGCCATGATGTTGTAATTGATGCAGTATGTGGTCTGGCATTGTCATGTTGGAAAATGCAAGGTCTTCCCTGAAAGAGACGACGTCTGGATGGGAGGATATGTTGTTCTAGAACTTGGATATACCTTTCAGCATTGATGGTGCCTTTCCAGATGTGTAAGCTGCCCATGCCACACGCACTCATGAACCCCATCCCATCAGAGATGCAGGCTTCTGAACTGAGCGCTGACAACAACTTGGGTTGTCCTTGTCCTCTTTAGTCCGGATGACATGGCGTCCCAGTTTTCCAAAAAGAACTTCAAATTTTGATTGGTCTGACCACAGAACAGTTTTCCACTTTGCCACAGTCCATTTTAAATGAGCCTTGGCCCAGAGAAAACGCCTGCGCTTCTGGATCATGTTTAGATACGGCTTTATAGTGCGCTTTGGTTAGTTATATTTAGGCTAGTTTTAAATTAGATATACTGACTGATATAGACAGTGACAGATAGTTAGGATAGATATAGTGGCACATTCATATAGGCTAAGTTAGAAAGTGACATAAGTTAATAGAGAAATAGAATAATAATAAGAAATAGAATTATATAGATATAGATTCATAAATGCGTTTTTGCCCAGAATGCATGATCCATTAATTTATTGGAAAGAGAGAGCAGTAATTTTCCCTCATTTGTATGTACTTGCTAAAAAATATTTGTGCATGCCAGCAACAAGTGTCCCTTGTGCGAGGAATTTTTCAAAGGCTGGAGAAATTATATGTAAAAAAAGAAGTCAGCTAAGTCCTTCAACAGCAGAGAAATTTATATTTTTGAATAAAAGTGTTATGTAACAAATGTGACACATTGTGGCTTTATTTATTTTATATATCTTCATTTTTCATGACCAAAAAAAACCCTATAGTTATTCACAATGAGGAGGCTACAGATCATGTAGCTGTCAGACAGATGTTAAAAACTTTTTTTTTTACATGGATCATTGTCAAGGTTAGCCTTTTTCATTTTGGTGGTATTTTTGCCTAGCCTGCCAGACCCACATCAAGATCAAGATGTTGGGTCTGGGATCACAGCATTGGCAGGGCTCAATCTGAGGGCCGGGATGAACGGTTGTCTTTCAAACTCCCTCTGCACGCAATAGGATAGCGCTCCAACCAACCAGAGCAACGAAGAAGGTGAAGCCGAGCTAGTTGATTGATTAAACTTTCACCGTATCCGGTCGGCAAAACTCAGAACACATCTTCCTTTCTTAAGAATGACTTCAGTCCGTTCTTTGTTCTTTTCTCAAACTTAACTTCCAGTCTTCCAGAGTCATGGCCAAAGCCGATTTGAAAGACTGCTGTTCGCCAGCCTTCTTTGTTTACAAGTAGCACGGCGTGAACCGCCACAACTCTGCTGTCATTATGTTAAGCCCGCCCACCGACTCTATACACGATGTGATTGGCCTGACCAGAGTTTGTTTTTTCCAAAAGAGTTGCTAGACTACACTCGCGGCAAATTAGATTTGCTGCCGCTAAGGTGCATCTAGATTTCTAGGCTATGGCAAGGTTATTTCAGATCAACACATGCAAGTGACCACTAGGTGTCGCCGTAGAGACGGGTGTTGGATTGTTTCGAAGCTTTGAAACAATATGGCACATTTGCTTCAACTGTTTCAGTGCTTCACGAAGCCGGTCTGCCCAAATAGGAGACAGAAACGAGATAATTAACTCAACACAGCTGAACAGAACTTAACTAATGAGGGTAACCTAGGAAACAGACAAGTGGCGGGAAACTAAGACAAAGGAACATGTGACAGGAAGAAAACACAACTTAAAGATAAACTAAACAGACAGACATGTGACACAGAGACATCAGTGATACTGGCCTTCATTCATAAAAAGATGCCATTACAACAAATATTTAAAATATGCTGTCTTTATGTTGTTTCTACATTCATTTGGAGAGTAAGTGAAATTAATACAATATCAAAATATTAAAAACTCCTTTATTAAAACTTTAAAACTAATTTATTAAACTTGCTATTAATCGCGATTAATTACAGAAAAAATATGATTAATTACAAACCCGATTCCAAAAAAGTTGGTACACTGTACAAATAGGGAATAAAAAAGGAATGCAATAATTTACAAATCTCATAAACTTATATTTTATTCACAAGAGAATATAGATAACATATCAAATGTTGAAAGTGAGACATTTTGAAATGTCATGCCAAATATTGGCTCATTTTGGATTTCATGAGAGCTACACATTCCAAAAAAGTTGGGACAGGGAGCAATAAGAGGCCGGAAAAGTTAAATGTACATATAAGGAACAGCTGGAGGACCAATCTGCAACTTATTAGGTCAATTGGCAACATGATTGGGTATAAAAGAGCCTCTCAGAGTGGCAGTGTCTCTCTCAGAAGTCAAGATGGGCAGAGGATCACCAATTCCCCCAATGCTGCGGCCAAACATACTGGAGCAATATCAGAAAGGAGTTTCTCAGAGAAAAACTGCAAAGAGTTTGAAGTTCTCATCATCTACAGTGCATAATATCATCCAAAGATTCAGAGAATCTGGAACAATCTCTGTGCGTAAGGGTCAAGGCCGGAAAACCATACTGGATGCCCGTGATCTTGGCCCTTAGACGGCACTGCATCACATACAGGAATGCTACTGTAATGGAAATCACAACATGGGCTCAGGAATACTTCCAGAAAACATTGTCGGTGAACACAATCCACCGTGCCATTCACCGTTGCCGGCTAAAACTCTATAGGTCAAAAAAGAAGCCATATCTAAACATGATCCAGAAGCGCAGGCGTTTTCTCTGAGCCAAGGCTCATTTAAAATGGACTGTGGCAAAGTGGAAAACTGTTCTGTGATCAGACCAATCAAAATTTGAAATCTTTTGGAAAACTGGGACGCCATGTCATCCGGACTAAAGAGGACAAGGACAACCCAAGTTGTTGTCAGCGCTCAGTTCAGAAGCCTGCATCTCTGATGGGATGGGGTTCATGAGTGCGTGTGGCATGGGCAGCTTACACATCTGGAAAGGCACCATCAATGCTGAAAGGGATATCCAAGTTCTAGAACAACATATGCTCCCATCCAGATGTCGTCTCTTTCAGGGAAGACATTGCATTTTCCAACATGACAATGCCAGACCACATACTGCATCAATTACAACATCATGGCTGCGTAGAAGAAGGATCCGGGTACTGAAATGGCCAGCCTGCAGTCCAGATCTTTCACCATAGGAAACATTTGGTGCATCATAAAGAGGAAGACGCCACAAAGAAGACCTAAGACAGTTGAGCAACTAGAAGCCTGTATTAGACAAGAATGGGACAACATTCCTATTCCTAAACTTGAGCAACTTATTTTCCCCTTAAAATTATAAATTTTCTCAGTTTAAACATTTGATGTGTCATCTATGTTGTGTTCTGAATAAAATATTGAAATTTGAAACTTCCACATCATTGCATTCTGTTTTTATTCACAATTTGTACAGTGTCCCAACTTTTTTGGAATCGGGTTTGTATAAAAACGAACACTGCATTAAATGTGTTAAATTTTTTTTACGCGTTAAACTGAAAAAAAATAATCGCCTGCGTTAACGCAATAATTTGCACAGCACTTATATATGGGTACCACTTTAGTTTAGGGTTCAATTCTCACTGTTAACTAGTTTTATTATTATCATGCATATTACTAGGATACTGGCTGTTTATTAATACTTATAAAGCACATATTAATGCATTATTCTGCATGACCATATTCCACATCCCTTAATCCTACTCAATAACTAAACTTAACAACCACCTTACTAAGTATTTATAAGCAGTAATTAGGAGTTTATTGAGGCAAAAGTCGTAGTTAATAGTGAGAATTGGACCCTAAAATAAAGTGTGACCATATACATTTACTTATTTATCCATTGCAATTTCAGGTTGGTTAAACTTTCTTTGATATTTTGTATCATGGCCTTTTACTTTTAAGAGTGACATCACTGTCTAAATACATTTGGGTCAACTGTGCATGCAATGACAAATGTACAGAAGTGGCTGAAGAGCTCTTACAGAAATCCTTGATGCTGGAGGACAGCATTCTGGGAAATGGTTTAATGAGGTGTCTATGGTATATGTGTAGCTAAACACATCCCTGACGTATACTGTAGATTCTCCTTAGGGAATTTACACACCTGAACATACACAACATGTAGTTGACCCTGCTGTCTCTGTTGGATATCATCCAAATTCATTCTAGATTATTACATTAACAAAGATTTACAGACTAGCGCACACACACACACACACACACACACACACACACACACACACACACACACACACACACACACACACACACACACACACACTTCTCACCTATCACAGTGTCCAGATGTCCGTCAAACTCATTCTTGGCAGAGATTACAACTGGAACCTCACGGCCGGTGAACACATTGAGGGCAGTGACTTCAGTCAGGCTGTCTGCACATGCAGGGGTCAAAGGTCAATCAACTAACACTGATCTCATACCAAAGGCTGAATCTGAGACCTCATTAGCTGTCCTCTTCCAAAGCCTTTGGGATTTACAGTTATTTCATGTTTTGGCGCACAGGATCAACAACTTAAAAACACTGACACACTACAAAAACAATGCATAAAAGCATTTGGAAATCACCAGGACATGAATACAGTTATTCTTTAATGCCATCTTGATTTCTTCACTTAAGAAACTTTATTTAATAAAAGCTTTAGCATTGCCGATGGAATATGTTTCACTATTTTACCCTACCAAACTCCTTCAGTCTCCATAGACAATGTTTCTGAGAAGTGTTACTTTAGTATCACTGAGATACTGTTGTTGTTTTTATTCATATTTTGAATTCATTTTAATTTTAGTAAGTTTCAGTAATTTTGCTGTTTTTGTCATTTTGTTTGTATTTTTAAAAATATATATTTTATTTCTTTTATAGTTCTGCTTATTTTAGTACATCAAGCCAAACTAAATTAAAATGAGAAATGTTGACTCTGCAACTCCCTGAAATAAAAATGTTAAAGTCGACATACAATGGAAGTTGCGCTTGTCTTTTCTTCCCTATTGTGACATATCCGAAAGAAATGACTAGAAATGACTGGATAAAGAACAGATGTGGGGCTTGATTTAGTCCATGGGGAATTGATTGGATGGTTGTGGATTGTTATTGGTCGATCTCATGCGAGTGACAGGTTGCCCCGGCCCCGTCATCAGACAAGAGAAGACTATAAGAAATATTTTGATTTAAGATTACGGCTAGGCATATGAAAAAGAGGCCATAGTATGCCCTTTGAAAGCCTTGATGATGTTTTTGGGCTCTACTAGAACAGGTTTTCATGCTTGAATGTTCAAAAAGCACATTATTCTCCCATATTCTCCATTGTTGCGGCTCCTCTCTTCCCAGTCTGTCAGTAACGCTCTGTTTAGTTCCCGTCTCTATGAAGCCCCGCCTTCTGAAAAGCACAATGTGCTCTGATTGGTCAGCTGGATCAGTGTGTTGTGATTGGTCAACCACTTCCAGTGTGTTTAGGAAATGCCCCGCCCATAACCATAACCGCCAGTTTCAACACACTACACACTAACTCAACCAGGCCCCGCCCCTTTTTTCCTCGTATGAATTATTTAAATGGGGAATATTGTGACGTGTTTGTTCCCGGAAGAAAACTCAAGACTACAATGGAGGCGTTTCAGTGACTGATATAGAGAAGAACTCCTGCTGGAGGGACATTTTTCATGCTCAAACACACTCAAGAAAAATGAACATTATAATTCCTCTTTAAAAATGTGTACAAATAGATCATTTGTAATAAACACTGCAATATTCAATACATTCCATTTTTTTAAACATTTTATTTCTTTCAGTTAATGTTTAATTTAGTTCAAGTGATGAAAAAGTTTTTCTTATGGTTTCAGTTTTAGGTAACCACAATAACCCTGTTCCTGAGAGAATCAGTTCTTAGGTTAACAGTGGCTCTGTGTTTCCTCTCAAACATCTCTCTCTCTCTGTGTGTGTGTGTGTGTGTGTGTGTGTGTGTGTGTGTGTTGCTCACCTCTCCCAGGTCTCAGAGCTCCGAGCAGAGCCGGTTTGAGGGTACTGGAGCCGTGCAGCAGCCGGTGGGAAGGCAGGACTGAGACATAGGCTGCTCCGAACACGGCCTCTGGAGAACAGGTGTATGCAGATAACACCTCCCCTGTGTCATGACCATCCGCCTGGAAAAGAGAGCAACGGAGAGAGAAAGACATGCAATAGATAAACAGGTTTTGGCAAACAGCCACTCTTCTGTGCTGGAAATCAAATTATGACTTTTATAAGGACAGATATCCTCCCACAACAGAAACAACAACAGACTTGAAGAAACAAAGTTGTACACAACCTGCAGCCAAACTCTGAATCAAACCTGATGTAATGCACCCGCTCATATGCCAGCATGGAAATTCATTATTTCATAGCGAGAGCCATGTGTGCAAGTTAGCAGTAAATACACCTGAGAAGAGCTGTGGAGCTGATGAACCCAAATCCTGTCTGGATGCACATGAGCTGTAAGGGAATTTCATAGCTGAAGCATTCAGTACCTTCAATATGTGGTTGAAAAAGCAGCCTGAACAGTCTCCAATCCAGTTGGCCTGCATGCCTTTGACTCCATACCATTCAGGGAGATCGGCCAAAGCATCCAGGAGAGGCTGCAAGACAGGATTCTGCATTAATAACTAATAAATAAACAAATAAAAGACATTAACATTATATGTTAATATTATTTATTTATCTAAAATATGCACAACTGTTCAAAAGTTTAGGGTTCTGTTCAGTTATCATTAATAAAACACTTTTCCGTCCTCGTAGAACTCGTAATTACAGCTTGTAGACTGGGAATTTTCGGAGAGATCATACTTGCACTATGTGACCGCTGTGGATTAATTTGGCCATTGATAGTGTTGCCATAGAAACGCATAGTTCCCAGAGTCGAGGATGTTATCAGCTGTGAGTAGAACGTCACATGTTGTCATCTCGAATTTACGGTAATTACGACATGGCATGAACGCAGCATATCATGTTAGAAACTTGCTAGCAGCGTGCTAAATTATGTTAGCAAAATGCTAAAATATGCTGGATCATGGTAGCAATGCAACATGTTAAATCATGCTAAAAACTATACAAAAAAATCTGTCTAATTCTAGTTTTTAAAACCACTACACTAAAACTTAAAATAATTTCTAACTTAAAACCTTTCAACTTAAAACCTTCAAAGCCATTAAAACTGCTTCAGACTTTTTGGCTTGGCTTTGTCAAGCCAATGTCAAAGTTTGTCTACAAACATAAAGGCCCCAATATACTTCGAAGAACAAACTGAACAAAGCTGAAACGAAGCTCGTAACAGCTTGCCAAAGCAAACTTTTCTGGTAAACACCTTTGTACTGCCATTGGTTCATGGCGATTACGTAATAGGTAGGTGTGCGGAGGCTCCGCCCTCTTTTCTGGTTCATTTGGCCAGTTTAGTCGGTCAAGGTTGACCAGACGTCCGTGAGTGAAAACCTGAATACTGGAGAGCTACATTATAGTAGAAAATAAAGTTGTACTTCTGATAAAAAGAGACATTTTTCATGTTTAAAGGGTCAAGAAACCTTAAACCAAATTTTCTGAGATTTTTATGAGTTATAGCGAGTTAAGAGTTATGAGTGTTGAGCATCATAGAAGTCAATGTTACCATCCATTCGTTTTGATTGTAGGAGAAACCTAGTTCATTTTAAACCTTTGTGTTTTCTATATTCAACTTCCAGGTTTAAATGCATCTTTGTATCAACATCACAGAATGTGACGTTTCCTCGTACTATAGAGACAGAGCGACATGCGTCATAATCTGAAAGCCACGCCCACTGGCGGGGTGGGGGGGGCGGTTGGTTAAAAAACCAAACGTCTCCACTGACTTTCTATTGCATGAAGCAGCCTTCTTGTCATTTCTGACTTATTACAAAAAAAACTAACAAATGTCTAAAAGCTGATATGTGAACCCAGAACCAAAAACCCAGAAGTTTTTATAAGCTGTTAACCCAAAAAACAAGTGTTTTAAGGACACAAAAATGGATACAGGCAATTGAGACAGAGCGCGACACATTATATTACACTGAGAACTACGCCCACTGGAGGGGAACGTAATCAGTGACAGGAAATATCATATATAAAACTGACATTTGACAAAATGTTTAATGCACACGTAGGCATACTGAGTGTCAGGATCCCAAAATTGACCCATTCTTCCTGCTGAATCTTCACGTCTTATTGCCTGTATCCCCTTTTGTCTCCTTAAATGCTTGTTTTTTTTTGGGCCCACAGCTTATAAAAACGTAGTTATGTGTTTTTTAGCTTGTTTGCTGTACACCTTGTCACATATCAGCTTTTAGACATTGTTCTGCTTTTTGTTACAAGTAAGAAATGGCAAGGCGACTGCTTCACGCAATACAAATTCAATGGAGATCGTTGGATTGTCTTCCCCCCGGTGTGGGCGTGGCCTAAATGAGACTTGGTTGGCATTATTGGGAATGCCCACAAAAACGTGATATTCGCCATATGCCGTGGGGGAAAACAAGCCATTAGAATGAATGCACGTAGACCTTGTTAGACGCTTTATCTTTACTCTAAAACTTCAGATAACTTACTAGAGGTGCAGAACTTTTCAGGACTGCACCAAGCAAAAATAAATCGCAGTCATTACAAAGAGTAAAGATAAAGCGTCTAAAAAGGTCTACGTGCATTCATTATAATGGCTTATATGGCGAATATGACGTTTTTGTGGGCGTTCCCAGTAATGCCGACCAAGTCTATAGTATGCTGATGACTCATCGGTGTCTCATAATTTTTCATGAGTCTGCATGTCCTTATCCAATGAGAAGAGGCCTCGCTTAATTATTCATGAGTCTGCGTTCCCTTATCCTATGAGAAGACGAATCGCTTAACACAGTAGCTCACGTTGATTGACAGGCGCTTCAAAACGTGAGATTGCAATCAGTAAGTGAGAGATGCATCAATGAATCAAAAACGAGTGTTTGTTTTTGCTTTGTACAACTTTCTACGTCGCATAAGTTCTCTTCAGTAGATCCAGAGTCTTCGAAACAAATGCGATTCATCCACACTGTGAGTGTAACCGCTCTTTACGGCCCATTAACCAATCAAACGGCTCATAAAACACTGCAAAATAAGCCTCAAAAGTTATCAATGATGCAACAGCGTGGTCGTATCTATGCAGAGAACATGTGAATAGCTGTGCATTTATTTCTGCAATAACTGATAGCGGTCACAGGTTATGTACTTTATGTATTTGTGTTATTGATGCTTTTAATGAGAGTGAAATAAAACTCTGAATCAGAAGCTGTTGCTGTGTTGTCAATCAGTCTCCTTTCATCCCCCTCCAATTTGCAGCTTAACCACGCCCACTTTTATAGCATTTTTCAAAACTGTGGTGAGAACTGACGGCTGTTGAAACAGGGGGGTTCATGGCCCTTTAATACAATAAAGCTGCTTGATGTCAAGCAATCTGTTGTATAAAGTGATATAATAAATGTGACGTGACTTTACTGGAGTGCCGTAGAGCTTGTGCAAACATATCCACATTGCTATGATGATCAGACTTCTTATGCTTTAATAAAATCCTTGCTGTTTTCTCAATTGTGTTGTGTTTATTTTGTTATTGAGAGGAAAGCGAGCAGCACATATTTACATATTCATCTAACAGTCACTCTCAGCTGAGTGGGCAATGTCGGATGTTTTCACTAACAGTACATCGCTGCTCACGTACTTCCAACTTCGTTTTCCCCCTAAATGAAGATTAAACAAGAACTTTGGCTTGAGGATATCAGAGCCTTTACTATCTAATTTAAAATGTAAATGTATTCCTGTGATCAAAGCTGAATGTTCAGCATCATTACTCCAGTCTTCAGTGTCACATGATCCTTCAGAAATCATTCTGATATGATAATTTGATGATCAAGAAACATCATTATCAATGTTGAAAACAGTTGTAATGCTCAATATTTTTGTGGAAACCATGATACATTTTTTTTTTTTTCAGGATACTTTGATGAACAGAAAGGTCAAAGAACAACATCTATTTAAAACAGAAATCATTTTGAAACATCAATTTAATGCATCTTTGTTGAATAATTTTAAATTTGTTTTAATTTAATTTCTTTCCTGACCCCAAACTTGCATGTAAATACATGACCTATTTCTGGTGAATAGGTCAAATACGTCCATACAAAGCCAAAGCAGGATCAACCCACCTCACACTAGTGGTGTTACTGAATGAATCAATGTGTTTTAATAAATTGGTTAAGTGAATAATTCAATGACTCATTGCCATTACTTTATGATTGGTTGCTATTTGCAATACTAAAATTAAACGGTCAGGGTTAATCATGGGAAAGTTTATCACTGCTGGTGGATGCCACAACTACATCATCCAGTAGGCAATAAAACGGAGCAAAGCTGTATGCAGGTTGCATACTTCCTGTACTAACCGAGCTACCACCATTGAGAGGAATGGGAATGCTAACGGCTTCTTTATGCGAGTATTATCAACTTCCTTCATCTTTCCAAGCTGATGTCATACAGCCTCAGCTGTTTTAGCAGAAAATTTACTGGCATAAAACGAGCGGCTGCCCTCACATTACGAATGAAGAATGAGGCTTGAAGAAAGCCTCATGAACTGCTTGAAGTCTCAACACACACGCACACATACAGACTCGGGCTGAAAAAAGAAACTCTTGGGGGTGAGGCAGAAAGGATGAGATGGAAAAGAGGAAGCTATGCATAATAACGAAGGTTCAGGCCAAAAGGCTCAGCTGGGCTGCGACTACTGAAAGGATGGGATATGAAAAGCCAACAGTTGGGCTGTGATATCTCGCTCATCTCTGTCACTAGCTATTAGCGGTCTCACTCACAAGAGGCTTCGCTCCCTGAGAGCAGAACAAATAGAAAATAATTGAAGGGGCCCAAATGTTGACGTTTCCTCAGCACTCCAGTCATTAGCGACTCGGACGAACTCGCAGGAAGGACATTTCACACTTACACAAAGAGGCGGAAGAGGTTAGGGATGTAGCCGTCTCATTTGAGAATGCTGTAATCAGGGTATTCAAATCTTCAACTCATTTGAGCAGAGAGAGTTACCAAATGAGTCCTGAACAAGACAATGAGAGCACTTTTTGAAATGCTTAAAGGTCATGAATGTCGTTTTTTATTCAGTTTGGTGTGTAGGGAGAACAACACATAAGAGAGTAGATTGACCTCTTTAGGTGTATAAACTGTGGTGGTTTTAGGGGTCATGCCATAAGAAATCAAATTTCCTTTGATCTTTTGACATGTAAAAGGTCTTTGTCCCGCAAGTTTTTTTAGCTTAAAAAATCCTAGTGTTGCAGTCAAGACAACCTAAACCAAGAACCAAGAACTCAAATTCATCTAAAAGATCCACATTTACTGCCTGTAAATGTCTTATATTTAATTAATAAATACAATTAGAACTATAGCTGCAAGCAGCCAAGCACAAAGAAGGCACAAGTCATGCCAGCATGGCTGGGAGCATCAGACCAACTGCAACAATGAGCAATTAAAGACATATTAAGAACACTTTAGGCAAAATGGCTGAAAAATCATGAATACAGAATCATGTGATTTAATGGTTTATCACTTTGGGCCAATAGGTGGTCCTGTTACGAAACTGATGTGGTGTGACCAGAGTGAGGTGACAATGACACATGCAAAGTTTGGTGTCAATATGACAAAGCACTGCAGAGATACAGCCTCAAGAGCCATTTTGGCATCATGCCTCAAATTTGTTGCTGCGTTATATGAAAATGGTTTCGTCTATCGACACAAAATTCATAACTTTTGTTTGGCGTGGTCTGAAGATGATCCGAACCAATTTTGGTGAAAATCGGTCAAGGAGGAGTTAGAAAAAGTCTGTTTTGAAATAAAATCAAAGTGGCGATCAGGAAGTTCGGCCAAATTTGGCACACTTGGTATTTTTGTTCTTTTAACCAATGGAATATATTAAGACCAGTTTCATTACAATAGGCACATTTTTATCAAACTTTATTAGCATCTTTGTAAATTTCATTATTTATTTGTGACCACAATTAGGCACCGCCCCTAAAACTTTATGAGTATTGTCAGGGCACAGTGCCGAAAACACATATCGAGTTTCATAATGATACATCAATGTACTACAATGAGGCTTGAAAATATACATTTTTCAAATAGGCCTATATGTTTTTGTGCAAAACACTTTATTAACAATTTAAGTGAACCTTGAGGAACATTTTAAAACTACAATGAGTAAAGTTCATTGGGAGAAACTTTGATGTTAGCTTGACAAAGCCGTATGAAAGTTTTATAAGCTTTAAATTTAGTGATGTGTAAAGAGAAAGATAGACATTGCTAGCATTAATTAGCATGTTGGCAGCATTTTTAACATGTTTGCTAACATTAATTATTATTTTGCTAGCATGTTGACATTGTTAGCATGAATGGACATGTTTTAACATGCTGCTTGCATGATTTAACATGTTAACATGATTATTAAGTTGCTAGCATGTTTACATTGTTAACATGAATTAACATGCTGCTAGCATGATTTAACATGTTAACATGATTATTAAGTTGCTAGCATGTTTACATTGTTAACATGAAGCTAGCATGATTTAACATGTTAATAGCATGTTTTTAACATAAATAGCATGCTCCTTGCATTATTTAACATGGTAACATGAATTAGCCTGTTATTAACATGTTTTACAATGTTGTTAACATGAATTAGTATTTTGCTAGTAAGTTTCAACATGTTTCTAGCATGAATTAGCATTTTGCTAACATGTTTTAACACGTTGCTAGCATGAATTAGCATGTTTTTAGCATTATTTAACATGATGCTAACATGTTTTAGTATGTGGTTAGCATAAATTAACATGTTAACATTAATTAACATTTGGCTAATACAAATCAACATGTTACTAACATGTTTTAACTGGTTCTAGCATGAATTAAAGTTGCTAGCAAATTTAACATGTTGCTAGCATGAATTAATATGCTGCTATCATTATATTATGAATAAGCATGTTGCTAACATGTTTTAACTGCTTCTAGCATGAATTAAAGTTGCTAGCATTTTTAATATGTTGCTAGCATGTTTTTAACATGAATTAGCATGTTGCTAGAATTAATTAATATGCTGCTAACATTATTTAGCATTTTGATATTATGAATAAGCATGTTGCTAACATGTTTTAACGTTTGGCTAACGTTGTAACATGAATTAGTATGTTACTAGCCTGTTTTTAACATGAATTAGTATGTTGCTAGCCTGTTTTTAACATGAATTAGTATGTTACTAGCCTGTTTTTAACATGAATTGGTATGTTGCTAGCCTGTTTTTAACATGAATTAGTATGCTGCTAGCCTGTTTTTAACATGAATTAGTATGTTGCTAGCCTGTTTTTAACATGAATTAGTATGTTGCTAGCCTGTTTTTAACATGAATTAGTATGTTGCTAGCCTGTTTTTAACATGAATTAGTATGCTGCTAGCCTGTTTTTAACATGAATTAGTATGTTGCTAGCCTGTTTTTAACATGAATTAGTATGTTGCTAGCCTGTTTTTAACATGAATTAGTATGTTGCTAGCCTGTTTTTAACATGAATTAGTATGTTGCTAGCCTGTTTTTAACATGAATTAGTATGCTGCTAGCCTGTTTTTAACATGAATTAGTATGCTGCTAGCCTGTTTTTAACATGAATTAGTATGCTGCTAGCCTGTTTTTAACATGAATTAGTATGCTTTAACATTTTGATTTTGTGAATAAGCATTTTTTGCTAGCATGTTTTTGAATTAACATGAATTAACATGTTTGTTAACACGATTTTGCATGTTGTTAGCATGTTGTCAAGCCAACATAATAAAATAAAAAAATGTGTTTAGCGTGTCAGTCCTTTTCCATTCTTAATTGTTGTCTGACAGAGCTCTAACAGAAGAGGGCAAGATTTCATCATAAACCATGTGAAAACCCCTAACAAAATCACATTGTTTCATGTCAGCCAGTGGGGCAGCAACCTAAACATACTTGTATTAATATTTCTAGGAAAATATCACAAGCCAAGCTGTAACTAGAACTACAACCAAAGACACAAGGACCCAAAAATGCTCAGCAAAGATGTCCGTGTAATTTGTGCTTTGGTTTCTCTCGGTGTGGATTGCAGGAGAGGGTTTTATCAGCCAAACAGGCCTGCCAGCGTTCAGTCTGCAAACACACTCAGATCTGACTTGGACACACTGCGAGGTGTAAGAGGCAAACAAAACGCTCAAAGAGCCAAGAGCTGCAGAAGAGCCAAACCAAAGGCTACATCTCTCTATTCAAACCTGCCCATGTTTTCAAATAAAACCTGGTTCAACAAGGCTATAAAGAACATCTCTGAAGCCATTTATAGAGTCTCCATGGCAACGCACAAATCTATTAAACAGTGGAAAAAGTGATGCAAGGTAGCCAGTGTTTGGCGATCTGTTCGGCGATCTGCTTTAGTGCAGACAGAGATATTTGCATACATGATGCATGACTGCATGTTCAGGGCTGAATGAGAGAGTGCTCTAATGAACGGGACGTGAAAATATGAGCACCGTTTGCCTGTGCAAAACTCACCGGCATGATGCTAGCGAGTTGCTTTGAGGTCTGAGGCTGTTCTGGACGGTTGTTTAATTGCCTATATCCTATAAGAAGTCTCTTCCTTCAATGTACACCACTGTTAAAAAGTTTGGGGTCGGATTTTTTTTCAGCAAGGATGCATTACATTTATTGCATGTATGAAGTGACAGTAAAGACATTAATAATGTTACAAAATATATTTATTTCAAATAAATGCTGTTCTTTTGAACTTCATAAAGAGTCCCGAGAAAATTGCATCACAGTTTCCACAAAAATATTGCGCAGCACAACTGTTTTCAACACTGATAATAATCATAAATGTTTCTTGAGCAGCAATTCAAGAATTGGTGGGGGGATTGGTGCTTGGTCTCTCTGGCGGCGCGCGGTCTATTCTTCTGTGGCGGCACACGGGCTGTGAATTACAGGGTGGGGGGTCTTCTTTTCGTGCCCTACGCGCAGCGCGTGGTTAAATATTAATTTGAAGTATATCAAACAGGCAATCTTTGGTCTTATTAATCTATTACTTGTTCCAAAGCAACTGTTTTACTTCTTTATTTCTTAGTGTATTATTTTATATAAATAATATGCTGTATTTGATATTGAGAAAGGGTCCGTTAGTGATTGTGAAATGGACTTCAGTGAAAGTTACATTATTACACCATTAGATGGCGGCAAAGACAAGGAAGTTGTTTTAGCACTGTTGTGGGACATCCCATGGCTAATTGGAAACTTTTAAGAGGACAAAGTCAAATCACTTTCCTCAGCGGACATTCAAACTGATTTTTTTAATAATAAAGACACTCCGTTGTTGTTTCTGATTTATTTACTCACTTGTGCCGTCGAACTGTTGTATAAACTCAATATTACACTCGTAGCCGTGCGATATGGCTGTATATCAGTGATTACCTACGGCCGAATCACAGCTGTGCTGATATACAGCCATATCACACTGCTACTCATGTGATATTGCTCATATATATATATATATATATATATATATATATATATATATATATATATATATATATATATATTGAGCAACCCTTAAGCAATAGGGTCAATTAAATTACGCTAATTTAGAAATTATTTATTATTAAAAATAATTTATTAAAATACAATTCTTGAAAGAAAAACCTTATTAAATAGTTTGGCTAGTAGGAAAAAGTTTTGTTAAAATAGTATAAATATTTGGAAATTTTCAGCCATCCACATGATGCAACCAACATGTCAATTATGCATAAATGATATCATGATAACCCTCCTGAATGTGTGTCAAGGCGGGATGCACCAATATGAAAATGTGGCTGATATCGATAACCCTTTATATTTGAAAGCCGATAACCGATATATTGACCAATAAATGTAAATCCAAATTTTTATATAATTTTTAAGAGTTTGATTTAAAAACAAAAGACCAAAACACTTCAAACATAAATCAAATATATACAGTACAGCAGCCGAGTTTGAACCACTAAGTTTTACAATTATTTTTACACTCTTACGGCCAAAAATAGCATAAATATTTGGAAATGTTCCATGTGATGCAACCAACATGCAATATATAAATGATATCATGAACTCTCCTGAAATGAATGCGTGTCAAGGCCAAAACATCTCTTCAAAAATCTGATAAATTGACAAGGCAAGATACGCTCAGGTTGTGAAATTTCATGTGGTGCAACTCGTCAAAAATAATATATAAGATACTTTTAGCAATATATTTAAAAGTTTGGAAAATAATGATAAAGATGTGTACACACATTTATGCAAGGTGTAAGGAAAATGTGTTTCTTTTAACATAACTTTTTTTAACTTTAACTGACAGCACAGATATGCAGATACACACACGCGCACGCACGCACACACACGCGCACGCACGCACGCACACGCACGCGCACGCACACACACACACACACACACACACACACACACACACACACACACACACCTCTAATACTGACAAAATGAGTCTCTGTGAATCACAGGAACATGCAGTGTCATTTCAACACATCCGACAGAGACAGAGAGTGAATCAACACACACACACAAACACACACACACACACACACGCACGCGCGCACGCACGCACGCAAGCACACACACACACACAAACACTAAAGCAGCATCCTAAACAAAACAGAATTGATGTGATCTGGAACAATCTACATATGATGCATCTAGACACAAATACAATGTAGGGGAGCGCGGGGCACAACCTAACGCAGGGTTAGTTGTAACACACATGGTTCAACACTTTCCACACATGCCAGGATGATGAAAGTTTATTTACTAGTTACCATATCAACATTATTTAGAGAAAAAATTGCGCAAAAATTAAAAAAATCTTTGGAAGATATCACTGAACATTTAACCATAGCAAAAGTAAATTTCTTAAGTTTATTTTTCATCTCTGTTTTGTGTTTATTTAAAATTAGACAAATCTGATATTATTGTAATCTTCTATCTGTTATTTAAGAGTTGAGATGTTCTTTAATGCTGATCTAACAGCAGAAGACACGAGCCGAGGTTAATCCCAGTGGAGCAGGCGGGGCATGTTGTCACAATGAGCCCCTATTAGAGCTATTATATTCTATACTTTTATGAATTATATTGAGAAACCATGAGAAAGAGAGGAATAATGACTGAGAGTCAATGTTCAGAAGTTATTCATTATTATTATGTTTTGAACTATGCTGTGTTTTGCAGTGTGTTTGTTGTCAAACTCAATTTTTTATATTTTTAATTATTAGAAAATGCCATAATTTTATTTGAAAAAGTTAATAATTGTATTTTATAGACAGAATATTTTAGTTTGTCTTGTATATTTTTTGTATTAGATCAGATAACATGTTAAGCCGTCATATGGTCATGTTACACTGGCCTATGGGGCATGTTGTCACATTTCACTTCCATTCTTTCGGGGTAAATCAAGACAAAAGTATTCACTGTATTAATGAAACAAAACCACATCATTGCACTAGACGTGGGAAATTAATGTGGGAAAAATAAATGTTTGAGTATTTACACAAACTGAGA
Organism: Paracanthobrama guichenoti; assembly: GCA_018749465.1. Taxonomy (NCBI): domain Eukaryota; kingdom Metazoa; phylum Chordata; class Actinopteri; order Cypriniformes; family Gobionidae; genus Paracanthobrama; species Paracanthobrama guichenoti. The sequence continues at coordinate 5,499,132 of CM031958.1, forward strand.
AAGTCAAAAAGCGTTAGGTTGTGCCCGCTCTCCCCTAGTGTATGACAAGAGACTTGACTTGTGACTGATTTCAGTAGTTTGCCGTTAGCATGTTGCTAAGCTAATGATACAAACATAGTGTGCTTTTAAACAGATAAAGTTTGATTTCATGTTAGCTTGACAAAGCCTGTCTGAAAGTATGCAATAGCTTGAAAAGCTTGAGGTTTAAAGGTCTTATTGTCAGACTGAAAGAAAGTCAGATGAAGAAAGGAAAACAAATACAATCTCTGACAGACCATAACAGACCACTTCAGACTAGATCCGCATGATTCTGGAAAAATTGAGAATCACACTTTTTTGCTTGAAAACATATATCACGATTCTCCCACGACTGTGATCAACTAAACAAAATAACATGTCATTTACTAGAGGCTCTGACAAAATGTTAATTTCTGCAGTGAATTATAAAAAAAAAAATTGATTAAATGAATGATTCAACGACTCATTCATTCAACAATCCGTTGAATTGATGATTCAGCGGATCTCTGGAATGAATGAATCAATGACGAATAATACATTTTTAAGTCACTTATCGCCACCTACTGGTGTGACAGAGTAATTGATACAATCTTTATTTGAAGCATCAAGTTACTTTCAAAAGGTGATTTGCTCTATTTTGATTTCTTCTGTAGACATCAGTGTTTACATCCCAACCATGGCCATAGCCAGCTATGAGGTCACCGAGGTCTGGACCTCTGTATTTTTCCAATGTGTTTATAATAAATGTTGTGAAATAATTAACACTACTTTAGTGCTGCAAGGATATAGCACAGCTACAAGATCTTCTCATCGGAGTTGCCTCAGCCGTCCGTCTGTCACCGTTCGTCAGTGTCAAAATATCTGAGATGACCAATCAAATCAAAGTTTCAGTTTTCAGGCATAAGATTAATAATGAATGTGTACATATTGTGAATTAATTTAATAAACTTATTTACCTAACATTCATAGCCTTCAATAAATTAACTTAAGAAAATGATTAATAAAACACATAGGCTAAATATCAGCTGACCCTATGTTTACTTTCTTCACTGACACAGACGAAAATGAAAAGATCAGTCAAAGCTCAGCTTTAGGAGGGGAAGAGACAGGAGACTGAGAGAAAAAGAAAGTTTGGTCTACACCAAACGCTGCGTCTACACCAAATGCTGCAAAGGTAGAGCTACTAAGATCATCAAGGACTCTAATCACCCTGCAAACCCTCATTTCACGCTGCTGCCATCTGGTAAGCGCTTCCGAAGCCTGATGGCCAAAACTGAGAGACTCAGGAGGAGCTTCTTCCCCCAGGCCATCAGACTCCTGAACTTAACGTCACGTGACTTCACTTCAGGATAAACATCGATACACTGACATTGCACTGCACTTTCTGTTCTCGTTGTTACTGTGTAACAACCTGTTATAAACCTGTTTGCACATTATACTCTTTATACATTTGTTAACCACATATTTATAAGTCTACAGTTTACTCACTGCACAGTCTACTTCAATTATTTTATTCCACTTCTTTATTCTTATTTTTTTACTTTTTTTCTTCTACTTGACTTGATTATTTATAATTCTACAGATATATATATATATATATATATATATATATATATATATATATATATATATATATATATAGTACTTTTTTATTCTATTTCTATTATAATTTCCTCCTTGTGTTTTTAACTGTGAATTTGCACTGTTCATGGAGCGGACCTGTTTACATTTCACTGCCGGTTGTATATTCTGTATATAACTGTGTGTGTGACAAATAAAACTCTTGAATCTTGATGAGGATGAGGATAGAGCAGGTATTGACAAATAGGGTCCTATCATACACCCGGCACAACATGCGTTCCAGGTGTGTTCAGGAGCATTGTTGGCACGTTGCTATTTTGAGGAACTGAAAACGACTGCGCTATTGACCAACACAAACCTGCTCTAAAGTCAATAGCGCAGTATTTTTTGTGTTATTTAAAGAGCGTAACCCACGTCATATGCTCAGGGAGCTTTGGTGGAATCCGGCTTGTCCTGTAGACGCGCTTTAACCTTGTGCACAAGCTGATGCGTTTCCTCTCTGGAGAAGCGTTCAGAGTCTTTCCGCTCGCAAATTCCACCATGTAAATACCGAATCCGCCATGGTGTGAGTGCAACTGGCTTTTAAAGGCAATGGGAGATGAGACTCTGATTGGTTTATTGCACATTCAACCCAAAACCCACCCATGACTCATTAAGAGACTAGGGACGACTCTTCTGAACCATGCGCTGGGAGCGCAGACTATTTTTCCCGTAGTTAAACTAGCTAAAGGAAGTGCACTTTAGACCATGCGGCATGTGTTCAGATCGTTAAAATAGGGCCCATAATCTACTGCCCACTGACTTAGTTTTAAAGCCATTTCTTATAATTTTTTGGCCTCCAAATTTCCCCGGAGGATGCCCCCGAAAACCCCTCAGGACCTCAGTGATTATGCCCTACCTATATCAACTTTTATCCCAGTTCTTCTGTAATAATTTGAATTATTGTACCACTAACCTATACATGACAGCTGCTCTCTCTGGATCAGCGGCAGTGCCAACACAGATCTGAATGTTCGGCTGTGATTTTGTCAAAGGTTTAACAGACACAGGCGAATCATGCAGCTCAACTTCAGACCCTGTTTAATCTCATTAGACCCCCAATAACCATTTCAAACCAGTTCCCATTATGTTGTGGACTAGGTCTAAAAAAAAAAGATTATTGCAATACTGGAAAGAAAAAAAAACAGTGGCGGCTCTCAATCCCAGTTCAATCAGAGGTGGAGGACCGGACGAACCAGCAGCCGTTCACACCTCAGGTGGAGGCAATCTGAAGCAGGAGGAACAGGGTCGTTCCATGCGGGACTAAGCGCTGTGGGAAATACTGACGGATTGCACGGGAGATATGAGGCTCTATTCTGATGATGCATGTCACATGACAGGTGACACAGCTCTGAAACCTAAACTAATTCTGCCATTTGGTCGGAAAATTATGGGCATTCCTTTTTCCCTCTTTGAACTTACTCACAAAGGCAGGAAGCTTTATAGTGTCATTGCAAGAAAATTAACTGCAAATGATGTGCATTAGCTGTGCAACTGTCATTTATCCATTTAGCACTGCCACAGGTCTGTTGTTGTATGAACTGGCTAAATGAGTTATATTTTATTGCTATTCTTCATTAGCAGTACACAAAACTAAATTCCAGAGCTGCACAATTAAAACTTATTTATGACCAATTCCGTTTTGCTTCCAACATGATTCTTTAGCGGACGCCCCCACTGATAATTACCACATTGCAGTGGCGTTCATGTACGGTCATCTTGTAAATATGATCATTTCGACATGACTCGAGTGCATCATAAGCCTCCAGATCCTCAGCACAGACAGGCCTCCTCCGTGAGATCTTGAGTGCCTAAACTGATTTAGACTCTCAGGACTTTTAACCAGTTATTGTGTGGGTGGATTTAGGGAAGTATAATTAAGATCGAGTGCACTCTAGCCAGCTTCCCTGCAGCAGATACTGTACAATAATAAATTGCAGACATGTTCATTTGGATTCATACTGAAGTACTTTGTTGTAACTGAGAGCATTTGAATGCCAAATCTGAATATCTCATTAGAACGCATCCTGTTCTTATGGAAGTTTGTTTCTGCCACTGAATAAAAAATAAAAGCTCTGATTTCTTTTCTCAGAATTGTGAGATATAAAGTTCAGTTCCAGTTTTCTTTTTTAAATTGCACAATATAAACAAGAAAAAAAGTCAGAATTGTGAGATAAAAAGTTGCAATTACTTAACTGTGGCGGGAACAAGCTTCCATACTGTTCTGAATTATTGCTACCTTGTCCAATAAGACTTTTCCACAGACATTCTAGTTGTTTGTGAATGCTGGATAAGGGTTTTAAAATACATTATTATAAACATTATAAACAATTCTGACTAATTTATATACTGGTCTGACCAATTCACCACAAAGAAAACTCAAAACTGGCTTCAATCCATAGTGATGTCGGATTTGCGAATCCTTCTTTTAAATTTCCAGAAGAGCAATATCTAGCCACAGAAATATTTTAGAACAGAGCAAAAATTTCCAGAAAAAAAAAAACCTATATGATTCTGTGGGAACCCATCAAAGCTTCTTATTTTGCCCTTTTACAAAGTCTTTCCTGCTTGAATGTTGATTATTTTCCCCATATTCTCCATTGTTGCAGCTCCTCTCTTCTCAGTCTGTCAGTAACGCTCTGTTTAGTTCCTGTCTTTATGAAGCCCCTCCTTCAGAAAAGCACAATATTCTCTGATTGGTCAGGTGGAGCAGTGTGTTGTGATTGGTCAAGCGCTTTGAGTGTGTCTGGGAAATGTCCCGCCCCTTACCACAACCACCAGATCCAACACACTACTAACTAACTCAACCCTCAACCTAACTCAACTACTAACTAGCCCCGCCCCTTTATTCTGCATATGAATTATTTAAATGAGGAATATTATGACGTGTTCATTCCCGGAAGAAAACTGAAGACTACAATAGAGGCGTTTCAGTGACACTGATATAGAGAAGAACTCCATCAGCATCACAGGACCCAGTTAATAGCCATAAAGAGTATGTTTCCAGGATCAGTTTAAGGCTGTCATACCTTGGCATAGTTGGTGGTTTTGATGAACCACTGCTTAAGAAGCTTCTGTTCCACGGGAGCTCCAGACCTCCACGAGCGGCCGCTTTCATCCACCTGTTCATCTGCCAGAACCGTCTGATCCACGGGGTCCCAGTTCACCAGCGCCTGCACACAGTCCCACAGAAAAACTATATGAAAAACTAAAATGTCATTAATGTCACTAATATTAAACCAAGTGTATGCTGCAGGGTTTTTTCTATTCACTAACTTTGACTTTTATTCATCATGTTGGCTCAATGGCTTTTAATCAGCAGGTGTCCATGTGATTTTTAGTGGATGTATGAAGTAATTCCTCTTGAAGTATCACAGGAACATTGATAGTTCTGGGCTCAAAAGTTTGGGATCAGTAGGATTTTTGAAAGAAATTTCTTCTGCTCACCATGGCTGCATTTATTTGATCAAAAATACAGTAAAATCAATAATATTGTGAAATAGTATTACAATTTAAAAGAGCTGATTTTTGTGTGAATATGTGTTAAAATGTAATTAATTCCTGTGATCAAAGCTGACTTTATCATCATAACTCTTCATCTTTCTTCAGTGTCACATGATCCTTCAGAAATCAGTTTCTTTACAAAAAAAGAAAAATCAGTGATCCCAAACTTTTGAATAGAAGTGTATTGTTTTATAATTTATCGTTAAATATTAGTTACATTATTTACATTAAACATTACTTACTGAGCATTAACTTGTCTCTCAAACGCAAAAGAAAAACCGCCTGATCACATGACGTGTTCTCACCTCTTTCTGATAGGCCAGTCCAGCCTCAAACAGCTTGATGAACAGATATTGTGTCCACTTATAATAATCAGGCAGACAGGTGGTGATCTCCTGAGAAAAGATCAGACAACACCACATTCAAATGAAAGATGTCAGATTTCAATATAAAACAAATATCTGAGAAAATATCCAACCCATGGACAGAAGGCAGAGCAAAAATGCAATATACAGGGCGAAACAATAAGGATAGTATAAAAACATTTTTTAACCCTCTGGAGTAAGCTATCACGTCCGAGTGATAGACTCACTTTTTTCTTATCGGTGCCAAACAGACTCAAATAACTCTGTCGTTTTTTTATCATTTAGGCAAGTGTTATACATCATTACAATCTGTTAAGTTTCTATAATTTTTTGTGTACAGTCACAATAAAAACAAATTGTTGTGCTTCTTGCAAAATAAAGAAAACAAACATGATCTTGCGATCTGCAGCCTCTCTGTCAAAGACGTTCATTCAGATTCTCTTCAGAAAAGGACCTATAACTTAATAAATATTTGTCTCTCTAACATGAGACATATGTCTAAAGAAACGTTGAAATGTCAGGTTTTAAATAGTGACAGAAACAAATATTCTGTGTTTATGTAATCTGTTTGAAAAGCGAGCGTCTCATTATCGTCTCATTACCCACTAATGAGCCACGCCCACGGAGCGCGCGTTCTTTTGAGATTCAAATCTGATCCATGAGAGTAGAGTCAACACTTCACATCAACACTTCACATCAACACAACACTTCACATCAACACTTCACATCGGTTTGAGATGCGGTGAGGAATAATCCTGGAATATTTAACCTCAGAAAAAGCTGTTTATTTCTAAGAGCAACAGATCCAGGCGAGGATTGTGAGGTAAGTTTATTCTGTTAGTGTCTGTGAATATTAAACGTAAAACACTGTTTAAATATGAATCCTCCTGCTACATAAAATGTCACAGATGCAAGACTTTTTAGACAAGATTTATTTGGCCTGTTTTGGCCAGATTATGAAGTGTTTAGGCTATTGTAAGTGTAACATCAATAAAGCTTTTATTAGCAAATGTCTGCTCAGATGCTATAAATATAGTCGGAAATTATTTTGACCACTTCATTAAGTTTTGTTTTGTAGAAAGCATTTATTTAAAGTGAATTTAAATAAAGTGAATTTGAAGTGAATTTCGCTTTGTATAAATTGTATCTTAATTTTAATCAATGTTTTTTTTTTATATATTTGCTTCTCATTTAATAAGCTGCAAATATAACAGACAATATCTGTAGCGCTGGCGTGATCATGCATTGCACGCGCGTCTCATAAATGAACCGAAGCACAGAATGATATTTGAGTATTGTGTGTATCGGATAGTTTACAAAATCAAATGATTCAGAAAATGTTTGCCACTGAAATGACTGGGAAAAAAGTGTCCCAATCAACCTGAATTCACCCTATACTCTTTGAAATCATAATTGCATTGCATTATGTTGTTTTAAATCCCAAATATTTTACTTCTAACATCGATCATTACCAATTATTCAGTTATTTGTATTTACTGAATACTGAATTGTGTTCAGTGTCACAATATTACTGTTCTTATTACTGTCTTCTTAGTATTTTTGTCTTGTTTCCTTTTTTGCAGTGTAGTCAAATCTTTTGATAATTTCAAATATAATAGGCCTTTGTTGACTACATTCTAAATAAACTACAATAAAATATATTTCCTTTGTCCTGTTGCTTAGCTCCATCTCAGTCACACACCTGAGCTCATTTATTATGCAGCTCATTATGTGATCTTTTGTTCTCTCAGGTGTGATTCACAGCATTATTCATCAACATTCACGCCCCTTCGCATACAGCCTTTGTAAAGAAAAAGTGTCTTTCAAAATCTAAATCAATGTATTGTTTTATATGAATTAGCAGGCTCAGTGATTCTCACATCAGTTTGAAGCAAAAACTCTAGACAACATCACCCATTAGGCTAAGTATTGTGGTCGCATATCTATTGTGTGTTTTGAGGCCTTAATTAAAAAAAAAAAATTGTTTTGTTTTTCAAAAACCATGCATAAACGTTATTCTCTCAAAAATACAAGCATGTACATGTTGCTCACATATTATGGTAACCCAGTTTGTGCTGAATACAGTGTAATGACACTTTTGCCATTAATGTGTTAGCAACCGAAAAAAGCACAAATGTCAGAGCATGTCAAAACTTCTAAAGGGCCCCAAAACAGCTCAGACTCCAGAGGGTTAACAAACAATATTTCTAAAAGTAAAATGTATCATTATGATCATTTTAGGGTTAGTGATAATTGTAGTGGATCAGTTAAAATACCAGCAGGGCAAGTACAAATCTGAATTACTTCAGCCGAACATAATCAGAGTTAATATTAAACAATATCCTGACTCTTCAAGCTTTATAATAGCGCCCTGAAGCCTAAAAAAAGTGAACCCATCCATCATAAAAGTAATCCATACGGCTTCAGGGGGTTCATAAAGATGCAAATATCCCCCCCAAATAATATCCATATTTATAACTTAATAAACAAGTCTAGTTCCAGTGGAAGATGACCTAATTGCTTGTGTTTAAGAACTAAAATTGTTGTATTTGTAAAATAGTGTTTTTGTATATCTGTATGAATTGTAAAATACTTTTCTTTTTGAATTCTGGAATCCCTGTGATAATTGTTATATCTGTTTTTCTCCTGTGTGGTTGACTATTATTATTATTTATGCTCCTGCATAAGAATTGTTGTGGCAATATTTAATCTGATTATTTGAATTGAATTATTTGCTGATTTGTTAGTGTCACTCAATTATCATTGTTAATGTTCCAGGGTCTGGAATTAAATTTGCTGTGATTTGCTGTGATCTCTTTCTCTCACTCTTCAATATCGTTTTTGAGATATGATATAATTTACTGAACTGAGATGTGATATCACAATCTGAACTGAGCTTGGATAAAGTTTTAAATCATATCTTCTTGTTCCTTGTCCTGTTTAATATCCATAAAAGAACTGATTAAGCATCTTACCTATATTGACTACTCTTGGTATGAATTCAGTTCATTAACTTTACCCCTGGCGCCCGGACCCAACGGCTAAATACTATCCCAAATGAACAATTTGGAAAATAGTAAAAATAATCATACAAATCTTTGACTGGTACACTCTGAGAAAAATCAGTTTATTGGGGTTCTATATAGAACCCTAAAGAAAAACCCTTTATGCAAAAAGGCTCTATATAAGGAGAAATGTCTTAACTGATTGCATAATACCTTCATGCTTATTACATTATTTACATTTTTCTAGAGATAAAGTATTTTTCTGAGCTGCTTAGCTCATGAAATGTAATTAAAATTCTAAATGAATTAAAACAAAATTAATGAAAGTAAATGTATAAAATGATCCAGTAATGGAAGGCCCTAATGGAAATGCCTGACAGAAGCCTTTGAAGCTTTTCTTCTAAGAGCCTCACAAAACATTGCAAAAATGTGAAAGCCGTCTGACACCATAAATACTCTGCAGTCTAGAGTTGAGTATTTGGGCCAGAAGAGTAGAGGTCACCAAGAGGTGGTGAAGAACCCGATGTCCACTGTCAATCATCTATATATCGGTCTGGTCTCTATGGTAATGCGCCTAAACCGAAGCAGTCTTGAGCTTTAGACAGCCAGACCCAGAGTTTGCATCACTTATCAAACTCTAAAAGCATTAAGAAGGCATTCTCTAATCCAATTAGGCAAAGCTGAACTCAAAGTGGCACGTCTGGCACCAGCCCAGAGCTGCTCATCAGCTGGCCATCGCCATAGATACAGTCAAACACAATCCTGCTGTGAAAGAGGACAGAAGCACCGACAAACATGGTCTGGGTTTAAACAGTAACATACGGAAGGGATTTCTTTATGGCTTTTCTTTTGTGTTTTGTGCTAATTTAAGGAAACTCTTTGCGTTGCTGTGTAACAACTGTCATAAACCTGTTGCACATTATACTCTTTATACATTTGATAACCATGATATTTATAAGTCTCAGGCAGACTTCAATTAATTCAATCAATTCTGAAATAAGTCCAGAGCAGTTTTGGGTGTAATGCATTACAATTACAGTAATTTAAGTAAGGATTACTCTTCATTTTTCTGTAATTCAATTACAGTTACTTCTGATGTAATTGCATTAACAAACAAATACTGTATAGAGCAATTCAATATATAAAAAAGGTAACACTTTAATTCTAGGGTATTCACACTATTGACAAGTTATTACTAGGAAAAGCACATATTAATGCCTTATTCTGCATGACCATATTCTACATCCCTTAATCCTACCCAATACCTAAACTTAAAGGGATAGTTCACCCAAAAATTAAAATTAGCCCATGATTTACTCGCCCTCAAGCCATCCTAGGTGTACATGACTTTCTTCTTTTAGACGAATAAAATAGGAGTTATATTAAAAAAAGTCCTGGCTAATCCAAGCTTTATAATGACAGTGAATTGTTGCCTTGTTTATGAATAAAAGTGCATCTATCCATCATATAACTGCTCCACACAGCTCCGGGGGGTTGAAGTGGCGCGTTTGTGTAAGAAAAATATCCATATTTAAAACTTTATAGACTAAAATAACTAGCTTCTGGTGGTCAGTGGTACACAAGTCGACTAAAAGAGTAAACTTTTTTTCTTAAACGCACCACTTCGCTTCAGAAGGCCTTTATTAACCCCCCGGAGCCGTGTGGAGCAGTTATATGATGGATAGATGCACTTTTATGGACTTCAAAAACGACCCATCAAGTCACTGCCATTATAAAGCTTGGAAGAGCCAGGACTTTTTAAATATGACTCTGACATCTGAAAGAAGAATGTCATGTACACCTAGTAAATTATGGGATCATTTTAATTTGCGTGAACTATCCCTTTAACAACTATCTTAATAACTATTAATAAGCAGTAATTGGGAGTTTATTGAGGACAAAGTCATAGTTAATAGTGAGAATTGGACCCTAAACTAAAGCGAAAAATAACCAAAACCAAAAATAGTGGATTTAACATCAAAATTTAATGTCTAATGTTTTTAAAGTCCATTTGGTCAGTTCAAGAATAATTTATGCAATTTTATATTATTTATTTGAAAGAATTAAAAGAGCAGATTCACGCCTATCCTTGTATTGATCAACTGGTTGAGGCTGATGTGGGATTTAGAAAGTGCAGTAATTAGTAATGCAATAGTTTTTAGAGAGAGTAATCAGTACAGTAATCTAATTATATTGTTGATGATGCAATTAGTAGTTAGTAATTAACTTTAGGAGTAACTTACACAGTACTGGTCCTGAGCAACTTCTAAAGGCTCTTAATTATGAATGATAAAGCCAATACAGCGTTCCAGCCTTGTTAAGCGTGTCTGATATCACACTCTCATTGAGAGAACCATAACAGAAACTTTGTAAAAGAGTAAATCGTGTACAGAAATAAAACGCTAAATTCAATTACTCATCAGCATATCTTTATAATGTTTATACACTACTGTTCAAACGTTTGGAGAGAGTACGATTTTTATGGTCTATTTATAGGGCTGGCACTCAATTGTCCCATATTTAAAGGTTAAATGATGCATCCCATACTTTACATGTCTACACATAGATGAATAAACACATAAGGATTTTGTAATGTGGAGAATATTAACAGCAAATTAATTTCACAAGTAGTAGTATAGAAACTCATTTGCACGTGAATACATTTTTTGTTTGCCTAGCGACGGAGTCTGAGATCATTGCCGTAAACTCGTTAGTTTTCGTTAAACACATCAAGCTCAAGTCAGCTCGTTAAACGCAAGAGACTCTCCAAAATAAGGGCTGAATAGGAAAAACTTATTAATTGGTCTGTCCAGTAACTAATGACAGTTTTCCGAAAAGCATTTTTAATCTCTCACGGTGGAATGCAGTTTAATATTTAGGGCCCGAGCACGGATGGTGTGAGGACCCTATTGGAATTGCTCAGTCTATTATTAATCTTCTCTGAAATTAATTGCATTTTTGAGGGCCTAAACATGCTCGAAAACTCATGAAACTTTGCACACGTGTCAGAAGTGGTGTAAATTTACATTTTATGGGTTTCAGAATTAGGTGTGGCAAAATGGCTCAATAGCGCCACCTACAAAATTTCAATTAAGCGCAGTTCATGCTACGTTTCACGTACGAGCATGACATTCAGTACACACATGTAACAGCCCAATACCTACAAAAAAGCCATACGTTGTACTTTAATGAACTCCTCCTAGAGATTTAATCAGATCAACATCATATTTGGTCAGTCTAATCTAAAGGCCTTGGTGTTGTTAAATTGTGAAGATCTTGAGTTTTCGCTGAAGGCCTCGTGTCCGTGGCGGCCTCACAAAGTCTGATGTTTTGCCATGACACAGGAAACTGTTGTAATTCAGGCATACAATGTCCGATCTGCCCCAAACTTCACGTTTTATTAGAGTCCTGATCTGAAGACATATACATGCCAATATTCAGTTACAGTTATAGCGCCACCTGCTGGCAACAGGAAGTGATGTGCTTAACACTGTGATGCACTACTAGTAACGTACTAAAATATGCAATTGAGTCCTAAACATGCTAGCAACACTAAGCTGAGTGCTAAAGCATGCTATTATTGTCATAAAACAGGAAGTTGTTGTAACTCAAGAATACATTGCCCAATCTGCCTCAAACTCCACATGTTTGATAAGTGCCCTGGCCTGAAGACATCTACACATCAACATTTAGTTATAGTCATAAGTGCCACCGGCTGGTAGCAGGAAGTGTGGCAAATAGAAATGACTGACATAGTCCTCCTATTTTTATATACTTAAATGCATATTGCACACCGTGCTCTGTTTTCCTAAAGCCACCAGGTGGCGGTGGCATGGGTGCGAGGACCCTTTCATCACTGCTTGCAGCTTTAATTATATATTATACTTTAATATTTAGACTTCTATTATTGATCGCTATCAGGGTGTGAAGAGAGTTTCAACCAGTATAACAAAAAATGCTTACCTAATTTATCATCTAAATATATAATGCTAGTCTGTCATATAAAATGGTGATGGCACCATTTTACACTGAAGATGGCAACCCTATCTATATAGAGTTGGTGAATGAACAGTTTAAATGAGAGTGCACTGGGGGCATAGAAGAGCACATTAAACAGGGAATGAAATTGTTCACTAAGAACTTAACCCTCATCCTTCCCTCTGGTCACTTTGACAAATGTATTAAAAAAATTGAGTGTTCATCGGAGTGGTCCACAACCTTAGGACTTTTGTCGCACTTGAACCATGAATACACAAAAAAATTTGACTGGATTCAAGTAGTTTTGTGGTTGAAATTTAAAAAGTAACAAATCCTTCCCTCACGGGTCAATTTGACCCCCATAGAAATGAATGGAATATGAGGAATGCTTCAGTACACATTGAAAAACCTAAACATGCTAAAACTACCAAAAAAGTATTTTATAATGTCTACATGTGTATCTGAATGCATTTTGAAGATAAATGACTTTAGGACCCAGCGGAACAGCTCATTTGCTCCATATAGAGCTATAAGGCCATCAAGAGTCATGAAATAGGGAAAAATTTCCATGACTTTCATATTTTGCATTACCTTAGGATTTAAATCAATGGTTTAAAACCATTTCTTCTTGATTCTGTTGTAACTATTGTAAGAAGGTAATAAATGCAGCTATGATGCACATGGTGACTAACAATGCCCTTTAGTGCTCAAAATACAGCATGGCCTCTTTAACTCAGGCATGCCCGTCTGACAATGTGCGTCTGAGGAAAAACCCCTGATGTGTAGTGACACAATGTTGTAAGCCAGCAGAGTTAACAGAGAGAGATGCAGGTCATTTCCCACATCTGTTGAATGTGGGCTCCGTCCACCTCCGCTCACTCACCCGCTCCCAATTAAAGCAGAGCCCCAGGCTGTCCAGCTGCTTCCGCATGGACTCGATATTACTGTAAGACAACACAGAGAGGCGGACAAGACAATAAGAGCTGTTAAGGAACCCGGGCGATGAATCGTTGTGTGTGTGTAGTTGTGAGTGTTTGGATGAACACTGAGGGCTGCTGTGTGACTGATCGAATGGAGAAACGGCACCTTTTGGTCCACGCCTCTGGGTCCAGGTCTCGCTCGATGGCAGCGTTCTCAGCCGGCAGACCAAATGCATCCCAGCCCATGGGGTTCAACACCTGCAAGTCAAACAACATCGAGCTGTTAGTAATGTCAAAGCCCTCCGGTCTGCTTTCGTAATCTGCCGTGATCGACATCAGAATCCACACTAATGCTCAATCCATATACTGTATATTGGTTAAAATTTTGATGCACTAAAACTTTTTTCACCCCAAAAATCCTTGGATGAAAACCTGGCTGTTGTTGTATGGGAAATGCACTCCTGAACCCTTTGGCCAACCACTTAGAACACCTTAGCAACCGCTCAACATTACAGCAACCAGCCGAAATCATTAAAACTACTAATCTGTCTCCCAACTGCCCACATTTACAGGTTAAATAACCTTCAGACATCAAGGGTTTTTCAACTTTCAGCCAGGCTGGATGATCGTCCCTGTTCCAGTATGGATATCAGCCTCTAAATCCAGAAGAGTTACAACATTTGTGACATACTATAACTCAGAAGAGATGTGCACTCAGATGTGACTAATAAAATGCATGTAGTCATCATCATAAAGACTGTGTGTGGTAAAGTGTTTAATGGAGAATGCAAATGGAGAGCATGAACTCGCTGAAAGCATCGTCTATATTTCACACTAATGTGGAGTCATGTCATTGTGCCCTCATCACCACAGACGATCACAGAGATAATAACATCTCTATCTGACTCTGACTCAGTCCTCTTTGCTCTCTTTCTTTCTCTTATATTGTGTTTCTGCAAAGGACGAGAGGAAAAACAGCAAAGCAGAGATAAATAGACAGATTACAAAAGATTAAAGGGTTAGTTCACCCAATAATGAAAATTCTGTCATTAATTACTCACCCTCGTGTCGGTCATGTCAGACTTTCGTTCATCTTCTGAACACAAATGAAGTGTCACAAACTTTCTGTCCCTCCACTGACAGTCTACGCAACTACCACTTTGCCACTTCAAAAAGTTTATAAAGAGATCATAAAAATAATCCATATGAATTGAGCGGTTTAGTACATTTCTGCTTTATTTGATAAATTAATCACTTTATATGATGAACAGATTGAATGTAGGCTTTTATTCACATATAAACTTTCATCAACTCACACATCAGTTGGAACAGAAGCTCAAGCATGTTCGCTTGACGTGCAAGAACCAATGAGGTTCATTCTCGTGTTACGCAGCACGTTTGAGCTTCAGCGAGAACCAGTGAGGTTCATTCTCGTGTTACGCAGCACGTTTGAGCTTCAGCAAGAACCAATGAGGTTCATTGTCGTGTTACGCAGCACATTTGAGCTTCAGCGAGAACCAATGAGGTTCATTGTCGTGTTACGCAGCACATTTGAGCTTCAGCGAGAACCAATGAGGTTCATTCTCGTGTTACGCAGCACGTTTGAGCTTCAGCGAGAACCAGTGAGGTTCATTCTCGTGTTACGCAGCACGTTTGAGCTTCAGCGAGAACCAATGAGGTTCATTGTCGTGTTACGCAGCACATTTGAGCTTCAGCGAGAACCAATGAGGTTCATTGTCGTGTTACGCAGCACGTTTGAGCTTCAGCGAGAACCAATGAGGTTCATTCTCGTGTTACGCAGCACGTTTGAGCTTCAGCGAGAACCAATGAGGTTCATTGTCGTGTTACGCAGCACGTTTGAGCTTCCTCCAGAACCAATGAGGTTCATTCTCGTGTTACGCAGCACGTTTGAGCTTCAGGGAGAACCAATGAGATTCATTGTCGTGTTACGCAGCACGTTTGAGCTTCAGGGAGAACCGGTGAAGTTAATTTTTGTGTTACGCAGCACGTTTGGGCTTCAGGGAGAACCAGTGAGGTTCATTCTCGTGTTTTATGCAGCACATTTGAGCTTCAGCAAGAACCAGTGAGGTTCATTCTCGTGTTACGCAGCACGTTTGAGCTTCCTCAAGAACCAGTGAGGTTCATTCTCGTGTTACGCAGCACGTTTGAGCTTCAGCGAGAACCAATGAGGTTCATTTCTGGTGTTGTTACGCAGCACGTTTGAGCTTCAGGAGAACCAGTGAGGTTAAATTTTGTGTTACGCAGCACGTTTGAGCTTTAGGAGAACCAGTGAGGTTAATTCTTGTGTTACGCAGCACGTTTGGGCTTCAGGAGAACCAGTGAGGTTCATTCTCGTGTGTTTTATGCAGCACATTTGAGCTTCAGGCAAGAACCAGTGAGGTTCATTCTTGTGTTACGCAGCACGTTTGAGCTTCAGCGAGAACCAATGAGGTTCATTCTCGTGTTACGCAGCACGTTTGAGCTTCAGCAAGAGCCAATGGGGTTCATTCTCGTGTTACGCAGCACGTTTGAGCTTCAGCGAGAACCAATGAGGTTCATTCTCGTGTTACGCAGCACGTTTGAGCTTCAGCGAGAACCAATGAGGTTCATTCTCGTGTTACGCAGCACGTTTGAGCTTCAGGGAGAACCAGTGAGGTTAAATTTTGTGTTACGCAGCACGTTTGAGCTTTAGGGAGAACCAGTGAGGTTAATTTTTGTGTTACGCAGCACGTTTGGGCTTCAGGGAGAACCAGTGAGGTTCATTCTCGTGTTTTATGCAGCACATTTGAGCTTCAGCAAGAACCAGTGAGGTTCATTCTCGTGTTACGCAGCACGTTTGAGCTTCAGCGAGAACCAATGAGGTTCATTCTCGTGTTACGCAGCACGTTTGAGCTTCAGCAAGAGCCAATGGGGTTCATTCTCGTGTTCGCGCAGCACGCTTGAGCTTCAGCGAGAACCAATGAGGTTCATTCTCGTGTTACGCAGCACGTTTGAGCTTCAGCGAGAACCAATGAGGTTCATTCTCGTGTTACGCAGCACGTTTGAGCTTCAGGGAGAACCAGTGAGGTTAAATTTTGTGTTACGCAGCACGTTTGAGCTTTAGGGAGAACCAGTGAGGTTAATTTTTGTGTTACGCAGCACGTTTGGGCTTCAGGGAGAACCAGTGAGGTTCATTCTCGTGTTTTATGCAGCACATTTGAGCTTCAGCAAGAACCAGTGAGGTTCATTCTCGTGTTACGCAGCACGTTTGAGCTTCAGCGAGAACCAATGAGGTTCATTCTCGTGTTACGCAGCACGTTTGAGCTTCAGCGAGAACCAATGAGGTTCATTCTCGTGTTACGCAGCACGTTTGAGCTTCAGGGAGAACCAGTGAGGTTAAATTTTGTGTTACGCAGCACGTTTGAGCTTTAGGGAGAACCAGTGAGGTTAATTTTTGTGTTACGCAGCACATTTGAGCTTCACCGAGAACCAATGAGGTTCGTTCTCGTGTTACGCAGCACGTTTGGGCTTCAGGGAGAACCAGTGAGGTTCATTCTCGTGTTTTACGCAGCACATTTGAGCTTCAGCGAGAACCAATGAGGTTCATTCTCGTGTTACGCAGCACGTTTGAGCTTCAGGGAGAACCAATGAGGTTCATTGTTGTGTTACGCAGCACGTTTGAGCTTCCTCAAGAACCAATGAGGTTCATTCTCGTGTTACGCAGCACGTTTGAGCTTCCTAAAGAACCAATGAGGTTCTTTCTCGTGTTACGCAGCACGTTTGAGCTTCAGCGAGAACCAATGAGGTTCATTCTCGTGTTACGCAGCACGTTTGAGCTTCAGCGAGAACCAATGAGGTTCATTCTCGTGTTACGCAGGACATCTGAGCTTCACAAGAACCAATGAGGTTGATACTGTATGACTTTAAACTCTGATGGTTCTTTCACAGTGTTTGTTGTAAATAAATAATATGTAAATAACGACAGAATGTTGGATGTACTGTTCCTTTAAATGAACAGCAGACTCTTTTGAGGACGTGTGAAGAGGAAGGACAGCGTGAGCAGTGGAGGAGATGCTGTATCCTTGGCAACTGACTGCATCTCATTCGTTAAGTGAAGACAATGAACATTAAAAAGCCAGCACAAGCACCCGTTTCATCTGTCATATAAAACACTCACTAACAATAAACTACTGACATGCCTTACATTTGAACACAAGAGTCGTCATAGAATAATCACGGTGGCAACCTAGTTATACAAACCTGCTGATAAGATGTTGTTAGTGGTGCTTGTTAAAGCAAGTATCACTACTCCTCACTCTTAGGGCCAGATTTAACAAACAGAGCAAATTAGCATGAGAGTGAAATTCCAAAAAAAGTTCTGTGGCTGATCTACTGACGACGCACACATTAAAGAACAGACACATAATTTCCATAATGACCAAAACAATCTTCCAAATCACCGTCTGGTTTAAGACGTGCTTTTTTTGGTTGGTAAATAAAGGCACAAACACCAGTAAATTGACGAGCACAAACCTCAGTAAATCACCTCACATGATTAGTTTAAATACTCTCCTCACATAAATACTGCGTCTCACAGGGAAACTCCTACAAATGCATATGCACTAAGATCAGCCGCAAAAATAACCCCGTCCACACCTTTTCAGTGCTAATTTAATCACTGTGTGACAATTTATAAAATATAAATGAATTAGTAAATTATGGCTAATTATTGGATTGAATTTATGGCACCTATAAATAATTTCTAAGACAATAAGGCAATAACAAATGCATTTCCTGTTTCGAAATATTCACACATTCTCAGAAGTAGTGTTGTCAAAAATATAGATTTTTGATACATATGGATTCTGTAAATTTGAAATGATTTCAATTATTATTATTATTATTATTATTATTATTATTATTATTATTAGGGGCCATGCACCAAAGGTTCGTAGGCACCTGTTGTAATCATTGGCGTTCTTCTTATTCTTCTTCAGTTTGTTTTTCTTCCGCTCTTGAGTCTATGGCAGCCCATAAAACCACTTGAGGGAAAGTGATGAAATTTGGCACAGAAGAAAGAGGACAGTCTGTCACCACAGCAAATCTGGAGTCTCCAACTCAATCCCTCTAGCGTCACCAATTGTCCAAAATTGCACTTACGTTTGTGCTAATAATTTTTTAATCATAAGCTAGAAACAAAAAAAAACAAAAAAATTCCTCTGATTCCATGGCTCAAGGCAATTCGATTGAACCATATGATGTCATTCAGTTGTGGCAATTTTCCAGCAAAAAAAAAAAAAAAGTTTATCCGATTTGCACAAAAATTTAACCAGATTCATCAAAGATCAAAGATTCAGATTCTGCAAACGAATTTTACGTAGCGCTTGCGAAGATAGACATAAGGCTGTATCTCCGCAACGCTTTATCATATTCTGACCAAACTTGGTACAGATTATCAGAAACATGACCCGAGGCTGCATGCTGCGTTTTGGCGCAGCGCCACCAACTGGTCCCGAGATATTACAAAAGTGGTCTCATTAGATTTGGGGCAGCATGCTGAGAATGATTGGGCGCTGGCTATTTTGAATTCTGTAGTAAAATTCTGTACTTTATGAAAGCATCAGTGCATCGTTTTCAACCTTTTTCCTTAAAATTGTCTCTAAATATTTTTGCTCATTTTTGCAGTAGGTGCTAGCTGCTAGCTTCCCTGTTGTGCTTGGCCCTGATTGCTGCTTGCAGCTATATTTATTATTATTATTTGACAGCAGCGTTTCAGTTGATAAGAAAATACTTTGACTACAGTCAAAAGTAAATCAACTTACTGTCCTTAATGTTGTGGCAATTTCTCCCTGTGGTATCGAAAATTATATTGAATTATATTGAATATTGCCAGTATTGTGACAGCATTACTCAGAAGTACTACAAGCATCATTCAGGCCCTGTTTACACCTGGTATTAAGATGAGTTCTGGTCGATCGGATCACGAGTAGACAAGGGAGACACATTCCCGTTTACACCTGGTGTTTTAATCCGTCTCTTTTGTCCACTTTCAACCACTTCTGTCCTGATTTCTTCTAGGGGAGGGTCTATGGGCGGGTAAATGAATGGGCTTTTTCAGATCTTTCGATCTAATGGACAGAATTAGCTTGCACAATTTACATATGAACACTCCCGGAGATGACGGAAAAACACACAGAGAGCATCAGCTTTAGTTTCTGCTCTGACAGACACAAATCGAACCAGCCGAACACTGTGAGTGTGTGTTAGAAATCAGGAATGGTGAGAGAACATTGTGCTTGGGACGTTTTTCGTCTTCAAACCAAACTTGGGTCTTCAGCCGACAAAGTTTAGATCCCGTCTGGCTAGTGCGGTTCCCATAATGTTTACGCATTAGGTCAGTATGTGGAGAGTAGATGGTCTTTTGTGGCTATTCGAACACATGAGTGGCTACACTACGAAAGCAATGACATGTGTTTCCACTACCTCTGGAAGTGGTCAAAAGTTGACAAGCTCAAAACATTTTACACCCCCTTTACACCTGTATTTAGTGTCATCCACTTGTGATCCGATCAACCAAAACGCATCTTAATACCAGGTCCATTAATGGGACCATTAAGCAAACAAAATCATTACATCACCTTAAATCACCATTCCTAATCCCCTAGCAACCACTGATATAGACAGCAGTAGTGTACGGGTGAGCACCACTTCTTCAGGAAATGCAATAATCCAGTTTTTTATCTTGCCATGTTTTTTGCCACAAGTGTTGAAGCATCTCTTCCTCTCTCACTTTCATTCATTCAACGTACAACAATTTGTTTTTGAGCGAACCAGTTTTCAACAGCAATGTATGCGCACTTCAGAGTCTCGTCGGAAGTAGTGGGTCATCCTAGGGCATTTTGGCGTACTGTAATTTGCATACTATATGGTAGGGAAGTATTCGAGTTCAGATGAAGTGATTGAATCATTCATTCATTAAAAACAATGTTTTAAAATTAAAAACATTTTTAGACTATAAACATTTTGTCAGAACCTCTAGTAAATTATGTAATTTTGTTTAGTTGTCGAGGGAGAATCATGATCTCTATTTGAAACAAAAAATTGTGATTCTCACTTTATCCAGAATCGTGCAGCTCTACCACCCATATAACACAGATCCAACAGATGAAATTCATTCTGAACCACAGCCAGACATCTCGCCATGTTTCAACAGGTCTACTTCTTACTCTACTATAGCTTTCTTTCTCTGTGTGTGTGTGTGTGTGTGTGTGTGTGTGTGTGTGTGTGTGTGTGTGTGTGTGTGTGTGTGTGTGTGTGTGTGAGAAAGAGTGTGTGTATGTGTGAGAGAGAGAGTGTGTGTGTGTTTGTGTGAGCGTTTGTGTGTGAGTGTGCATGTGTATGTGTGAGAGATTGTGTGTGTGTGTGTGTGTGTTATTGTATGTGAGAGAGAGTGTGTGAGTATATGAGAGAGAGAGAATGTGTGTGTTTGTGTGTGTATGTGTGTGAGTGCACATGTGTATGTGTGAGAGATTGTGTGTGTGTGTGTGTGAGTGCGCATGTGTATGTGTGAGAGATTGTGTGTGTGTGTGTGAGTGCGCATGTGTATGTGTGAGAGATTGTGTGTGTGTGTGTGTGTGTGTGAGTGCGCATGTGTATGTGTGAGAGATTGTGTGTGTGTCTGTGAGAGAGAGAGAGAGAGAGAGAGAGAGAGAGAGAGAGAGAGAGAGTGTGTGTGTGTGTGTGAGAGAGAGTGTGTGTATGTGTGAGTGATTGTGAGTGATTGTGTGTGTGTGTGTGTGTGTGTGTGTGTGTGTGTGTGTGTGTGTGTGTGTGTGTGTGTGTGAGAGATTGTGTGTGTGTGTGTGTGTGTGTGAGAGATGTGTGTGTGTGTGTGAGAGATTGTGTGTGTGTGTGTGTGTGTGTGTGTGTGTGTGTGTGTGTGTGTGTGTGTGTGTGAGCACTGTAAATACTTTGTTTTTTTTAATCGTTGACAGAAACCAGAGAAAACAACACATTGACAGAGCTGTCAAACACAAGTGTCAATCACGGCTAAGAAAATGCACTATAGTTTTGTGTTCTAAGGCTTGCAGACAGCTGAGGGGTTTGATGACTGCACTACATCTGCTAAAAGAGCACAGCGTTACCACATAATGCAAAAAACAAGCATCATCATCTGCATGATAAGAGACCATCAGCGACTGACTGAAGCTGCGGCCACATTAGACCTTATGCTCCATTCAGACTTTGAGCACGGAAAATGTCTCTGCAATTCTCGTGATACGACGTCACACTCTGCAGCGCCAGTTTGAAAAACAAATTCAACTCATAGCAAATAATAACAAAATCAAAATGTAAAAATATACAATCAAATCCACTTTCCTGCAATGCTGCAATCCTTGTGTTCTTTTAATTTAGGTAAATGGTCGCGCTGTTACTTGTCAATCTCCTATTGGTCACAAATCTTTACAAAATTCACAGGTCAGGATTCACCAAACTTGAACTATAATGCAGCTTGTGTTTACTTGTCTCTTGCATTTGCATTTGCTTGAATGGAAGTCAATGGAAAGAAAAGTGTGAGCGCCTCTTAACACACTGGGCCCTATTTTAACAATCTGAGCGCATGGTCTGAAGCTCATGGCACAAGTGTTCTTAGAAGCATGTCCGAATCCACTTTTGCAAGTTTAACGTTGGGAAAAAAATGGTTGGCGCTCCTGGCGCATGGTCTAAAAGGGTTGTCCCTAGTCTCTTAATGAGTCATGGGTGTGTTCTGGGCAATAAACCAATCAGAGTCTCATCTCCCATTCCCTTTAAAAGCCAGTTGCACTCTCACCATGGGCGGATTCGCTATTTACATGGAGGAAAGACTGAACGCTTCTCCAGAGAGGAATCCTTTTATTTGTAATATTTAAAAATGTGCGTGTGCTGCTCCGTGTCCCTGTGTGTGTAATAAGCAGAGTGTACGTGTGTTGTGCACTGCCTATAGGCTCAAATTACTAACACACCCTTTAAATAACACAAAATACTACACTATTGACTTTAGAGCAGGTTTGTGTTGATCAATGGCGCAGTCGTTTTCAGTTCCTCAAAATAGCAACGCACCAACAATGCTCCTGAACACACCTGGTGTTCAGACCAGCACGCCCATGGGCGAACAGATGACGCAGTGCATTTGATATTTAAACAACGTGGAGCTGGAGGTGAAAATGAGAACTGCGTTGGGCTGAAACTAGCAGAAAACTCTTGCGTTGCGTCTGGCGTCACATTGAACCGGGTGTAGGATAGCCCATGTATATTTACACAACGGTGTACATTCAACATGTATATGTTTCTTAAGCATCAAATCATCATATTAGAATGATTTCTGAAGGATCATGTGACACTGAAGACTGGAGTAATGATGCTGAAATAAATTACATGTTTCAATATATTCACATAGAAAACAATTATTTTAATTTGTAATAATATTTTGCAAAAATACTGTTTTTACTGTATTCTTGATTATATAAATGCAGCCTTGGTGAGCAGAAGAGACTCTTTCAAAAACATTAGAAACTGTAATGTTTCCAAACTTTTGACACTGTATTTGTTTTCATCTTTTTCAACTTATGACCCAGTTCTGCCGAGACGTGAGCACTAAAGATCTGTTCGGTTAAATCATCGACTGACTAAGCAAGGCCTTTTCTTTTATTTGTTCTCCAAATGCATAAGAACAAACATGGGGTAAATCGCAGTTCAAGTCAATGATAACACGCTGAGATTGAGAGCTGCTCACTCAGAAGCAGCCGAAACTGAACACTGTCAATTCCAATTCAATCAACAGCAGCGCTTCGTCAAGCTCCATTAAATCATCACACACTTAGTGCTGTGCTTACAACACACACCAGATGCTGCCTGTCCTTTGAGGAGAGAGAGATTCGTCACGGACAGAGATGGATGAGAGGATGGTTTAAAGGGAGGAGGAAACGGAGAGAGAGAGAGAGAGACTCAAAGGCAGTAAGACTGAGAGGCTGGGCAACAGAAAAACCCAGGGATGTGTGACATGCATTATATACAATAATATTGTAATTACATGTGCAAGCTGACATTCTCGAGAATGTCACTCGCTTTAAACAAAAAGCAAACAAAAACACATTTTCCCAGCACGAGTTTTGCCTTATCATAAAGTAAAGCAATGTCACACAAACTGTTTTCCCCGAATATCAGCATGACTGCGATTGTCATATTGATTTGATAATAAACAGTAAGTTAACAACAACTGCATTTACATGGACTCGAATACTACGATTGTAATCGGACTACTAGCACAGTCGGAATAAAATTTCAATCAGAATGAATTGGCTAAATCTGATAAAAATCTCACTTGGATTGAAAGGAGTGGTTGAAACCTTTTGTAATCTGATCGAGAGGACATGTAAGTGCTTGATCAGATCGAAACTGGAAAGTGCTGCACATGTGCAACGAAGTAGAAATGAACGAGCAGTTGTTGTTGTTGAATGAAGTGTCATAAATGACTGTCGTGTCAATCTGAAATTCTCCTTCCACTCATCGTCTGTGAAGTGGAGCAGGACAACGTCCCATAAGTCCTTGCTTCGGTCCTTATCCACAGACGCTTTGTTTTGGGTGCGGGAATGGGCATTTTTATAAGGAGCACGTCACAATGTGCTCATCATTTCCTTATTAGGACCCAAAATCAAAGAAAAGATGCAATTTAGAAGAATAGCATGCACGTCAACCCGATTTAGTGTTAATGTAAACACTACGTTCGGATTCACAATTGCTACATTTACATGGACTAGGGTTGTGACGGTGAGGAAATGTTCCCACCGGTTAATCGACGTGTTCCAACACCAGTAATACAGGTATCACCGTGAGGGGGTGATGTTGCAGTTTTCCCTCCTTTGCACCTCGCGTTTAAATTGTTAATTCGCCGAATTGCAGCTAATTCTAAAGTGAAAGTAAAACGCTCACGGCCGCACAGGCATTTACAATGGTGCGGAGCAGAGTGAGTGTTTTCAATTAATTCATTTGGAAGTTGAGCTTCCATAGGAATGAACTGAAAACACTCACTCAGCTCCACGCCAATGGACACGCACCATTATGAATGGCTGTGCGCATTTTACTGTCGCTTTAGAATTAGCACCAATTCGGTGTAGCTCGTCTGTTTGATCGGACCACACGGGCCAGCCTTCGCTCCCCACGTGCATCAATGAGCCTTGGCCGCCCATGACCCTGTGGCCGGTTCACCACTGTTCCTTCCTTGGAGCACTTTTGATAGATCCTGACCACTGCAGACCGGGAACACCCCACAAGAGCTGCAGTTCTGGAGATGCTCTGACCCAGTCGTCTAGCCATCACAATTTGGCCCTTGTCAAACTCGCTCAAATCCTTACGCTTGCCCATTTTTCCTGCTTCTAACACATCAACTCTGAGGACAAAATGTTCACTTGCTGCCTAATATATCCCACCCACTAACAGGAGCCGTGACGAAGAGATAATCAGTGTTATTCACTTCACCTGATTGGTGTATATTTGTGTTTCTATCAGAGGGCAGAACTGCTTTATGTTACTGATATATGTTACTACTAATTAGTTACAGAGATGACCTTAAAGGGACTTTATAGTTCCAATCAGAACTTAGAGTAGGAACTCTAGTTTGACTGTTTTGAGTCTAAATTCTAATTCTAAATTAAGTTCTACAAAAGAAAGGAAATAAAGAACCTTTAATTTCAAACATACTGATTTAAAAATAGACCAAACCAGGCTGAATTACATTGGTTGTTGTTCGTTTCAGGGCAGTTCGGAAGTTAAATGTCCAGTGAGCAAAGCTAAAAGGTTAATGCTCTATTGCGGTTGAAAATAAAGTACCGCCTACACTAAATCTCATTCAAACATGTAATCCTGAACAAAAAACACAACTGCTGAAGCAACCATTCCATTTTGAACTTGCTTCCAACTTGTTTATCCTGAACAGTGTTTGATGCTCCACATCACAAGTGCAATGCTGTACCAGGTGTGAGCTATATACATTTATATTATAAATCATGTCAAATTTCCAGCAACATGACTCTTCTAAATATTACTTTATGTACAGATAGCATGACTAATTAATCAAGCAGTGATGTAAACTCAGGTCACAGCATCCACCCCTAAAAAACATCGTCCATCAGTCTGGCATCAGGATAATGATGACCGTAATGACCTTCTGTTCCTTATTATAAACTGACAGCATTCTCACAGATGATGCCATCAGTCCTTTCAGAAAGTGCCGTTCAAAAGCTGTGAGCACATTCTGAACATGACAAAGTTGGAGGAGCAGCTCTAATTAAGAACATATTCGCACCGTTTCCATTATTCAGACACCTCATAATTAAAACACACATCTTTCCAGCAGACCTTGACTGCAGCTTTTACATTCATGGGAATGTGTTTTTGTGTGTCCGTGTGTGGGTGGGTGAATATAAAAATGGGTAAATCATCAAACTGTGTGTGTGTGGTGATGAGATGAGCTGTGTAAATTCTGATATTACTGTTTTTAAGAGTAAAATTACCTGATGGCCCCTCATCCTCTGGAAGTGGCTGATGGTGTCGCTAATGGTGTAAACCCTCACGTGGCCCATATGCAGCCGGCCCGATGGGTACGGGAACATGGAGAGGACGTAGAACTTCTTCCGGGAGCTCTAAACATAAAAAACAAAAGAGTTATTCTGTGAATTTTCCCTTTAAGTATTTAAGTAGACATGTTTTTTTTGTTTTGTTTGTTTGTTGAATTTCAAGTATTTGTTTTTTTCTGAGTATGGCCCTATATGACGTCATAAAGGGCGGAATTCCCTGTATGGACACTTCTCCCGGATGAGTGCGCACACACACGCACACACACGCACACACACACACACACACACACACACACACACACACAAACACACACACAAACACACACATCAACCAAAGCAAGAGCGTGTTCATCATCGAGCTTTATTCAGGTTACAGAAGCCGTTGGCAGCGCTGTCATTGTGTTTTTAGACCACAACATCAACAGTGTCACTAAAGAAGTGTGTTTCTAGTGTGAGGGAACGATAACACAAATAACCCAGCGTTAAGGGAACAGTGGATGCAGTTTGTTTTTCCGGAGCAGGAGTTCTGCGAGTGTGTGTGTTTGTTCCCTGCATGAAACTGCATCAAATGTGTATGTTTTGTTGGCAATCGGCACGTAAGTGCATATAATGTGAACAGCACCAACATACAGTGAATCGAAAGTTATCCAGCGATAATGCAATTTTGTATGTGTGTGTGTGTGTGTGTGTGTGTGTGCACTCGTGACTCTTTAGCTCCACCCACTGCACGCCTCCACGAATCGGTACAGTGTATCTGTCTTTTATAAATATGATAAAACTAAAAGACTCTTGGGAGATATGAAGGATCAACACTACTCTATAGATACTCGAGATTAACATGAGACTGGCAGAAACTGTGTGTGTTATGAACCCTTTAAAGTTATGTTCACACTTGTAGTTCAGTTCACTTGGTCCAAAAAACCTAAAGGCATATTTTGGATATGTACACAATCTGATTGGTCGACTTTTATGGCTGCGTTTACACTTGGCATTAACATGCAACCTATAGCCGGAAGATCCACATATCCCCATTTCCACCTAAATGAGCCAGAACAATTTGTCCCAGGAGCTGTTATTCCACCCAGACCTGCTGCTGTCTGCGTTTCCATTGCGGCCTGAAGATTAGTCCGGTGACGTAGGACTGTTCCCACTGGATTTCGTCCTCTGCATATAAGCTTAATAAAGCCTGAACCTCATCGTCGGTCCATCGGTCATATTTTTTAGCAAATAGCAAACAACTCTTACTGCACGCACTGCAACAGACTTTTAGGTTGAAATAAAATGCTGCGTGGAGTCAACCAGTCAGTCAGCATGTTCAGCGCCCAAGTCCCACCTCCGAAAGTTCCTGACCTTTGAAAAAGCACTACCTCGCGAGCAGGGATGTTTTGAGGGGGAACTCTTTACCCGGAACTTAATTTAGACTGGAGGCATTGTGATTGGACCTCATGAAAAAAAAAAATGAATAAAATAAAACAAGTAAAACATTTTTTCTGTAATTAATCACAATTAATCACACCTAACATTAAAGTTTTAAATACATTTTATATTGTAATATTTTCACATTTAATCTCCAAATTAATGTAGAAACAACATAAAGACAGTATATTTTAAATATTTAATCTAACAGGAAGGAAATGAATAAACTTCACAGTCTTCACAGCATAAATTATAAATTAAATATAGATGAATCCTTATTAAAGCAACAAAAGTTCCGTCAAGAGCAGTGAGTGATTTTCTCTCCGTCTTTTGTTCTTTGATTATCACATCACAACAGCTGGTTTATTAGGCACATGACACAGATCTGACACGGATCCACTTGAACGAATGATAGCGTGATCATATACTGTAGCACAGCCCGAAGAATGACTGCATGATGCTGCATTAATTGTGTTAAATATTTTTAATGCTTTAAACTGAAAAATAATGATATGCATTAACATCAAGCAGCAACCTCCCAAGGTCTCTCCTGAAACCATCACGGAAGTGACTTAAACTGCAATTCATCGACCGCTAGAGACAGGCTCCAGAAGGGAGTCAAATCTGTATCTCCCCCATGTTAAAATGCACAACTTTACAGCAGAAAAAAATACGTTTACAGTGACGCGCTGCCAAAATGGCAACAGCCGGCTTTTAGGCTTCAAAAGTGCTCTTCGGAAACCTACGGGTGACGTCACGGACACTAAGTCCATATTTTTTTTACTGTCTATGGTTACCGTGCTAATTTTGATAGCCCTAATATGAATAAAATCACAAAAATCCTGTGATATATGGGCACTGCCATTGATAGAGGCTAAAGCAAAGTTGATTTACACGCCGTGATAAAGGTCCATCGTGAGGAGCATTCATGCAAACGCCGCCGGTTAGGTCTCAGTAACAGTTGGGTGTAAACCGGATGTTATCATTATAATCGATCCGTGCATTTGGTCTTAAAGTGACAGCAGCCTAATAATGTACTGTACCAACCTGCAGCTGTGTCATTAATGTGAATCAAACAAGAGGAAATCACTTACTGCATTATTATATTTTTACATTTGATTATTACATTTCTGTACTAATTCTGACTACATGATATTAAATAAACCTACTGCATCTGAAAAACTGTTTAATTAATTTTTTTGTTATATTGTATTTGTCCTATTGTTTGCAATTTGCTTCTTTTTTCTTATGAGATTACTATATTGTGCATATCGTTATCGTGAAATAAAATGTCTCATATCGTGAAATATTTGGCCCATCAACAAGAACAAAACATGGTTGTGAAACAGTACTTTTGGTACTGTACGTTACTTGTCATAATAATATTCGGGCAGGATCATCCTGGTCAAATGCATGCAGTGAATCACGTTTAGTGAAGCGGCAACTCAATGTGACAACTTAATATCGTCGAGTAGTTCTCACAGCAGAGCTCAAACTAATATGAGGCATTCACATTACTTGTTTAAACGCAGACTGACCTGCGACATCCGCTTAGGCTCATACATTCAGTCACGCTCTCCACGGCAGTTTTAATGATTCATGACGGCTTTGAAGAAGCTCGCCGCACTGGGAAAGCATTAATCAGCGCGGGTCAAAAAGGCCTGAATTATTCAGCAGCTGAAAAAGACAAGGACACATTTCGGGGGAGAATGCATCTCCACCGCATCTCTCCGAGCAGCTTTTCCCTTCATGCCTGTGAATCAGTCTTCAGGTGGGTGTACGTCAAGTGCAAACTCTGATGAATTTGGTACATAAACAATAGAGGTCAGTTTACACAGAGTCGACCCTACAGAAATCTATTCGGAGCACAAGAGAACCATATTTTTTTTTATTTAATGCACACTGACTGTACAAGAAACCCTTTGTGTAGTGAGAACATGTGAAAACAAATAGTGAGAGAAAACAATAGAGAGTACGGCTGATGTGAAACAAAGCAGATGCTGCACACACGTCTGGGGAATCAAAGCAAAAGGTGTTAAATGGTCTCGGCTCCGAGTCAGACTATTTTTAGAAGCCACGCCACGAGCGCCTTCAAACCAGTGCAGAAACACCACAGCAGAAAACCCAACCAAAGTTCTTGATATCAGTCAAAAGGACATATGCTGCACTTTTGATTTACTTTGACAAATAAATATACAGTATATTTTAGAAAACAGTAAACAACACATGCACTTGAGATGCATGTTGGGGTTGAGACAAACCAGATGGAAGCCATGCCAGACAGACAGACAGACAGACAGACAGACCACATCTCCGACCATTTAGACACTTAATACTGCAAAGCCTGCACAGAAACTATATTTTAAGAGGAAAAACATGAAAAGGTGTGCATATATACTTTTTTTAATATGCAACAATCAACAACAGTCCTGACATCATAATGAAAAAAGCATTTACCAAAAGAAGATTTTTGCATACGTTTTTATTATTATTGGCATATATTTTATTATTATTTCTTATTAAGGTTATATTATAACAGAAATTATTCAAAGCTTATTAAATGACAGCCATGTGATATGACCAACAAAGTCATACAGTAAAACTAGCATGCAGGAAAAAAACAGCAAATTATATCATAAAGGTCAATATGCATAATACAAAATAAACTGACCTTTTATGACAAGACTTAGTTCAGGCTGAAGATTTTTATGATATTTATAAATTAATAACAATTAATGATATCTGTGGAAAAAATTTAAAAAAACTTAACTTGAATACATTTAAATATGTCTTGTTTTTTAAAAAGATTAAGGTGTAAGGATAGTTATAGTTAATAAATTGAAACTTTTTTTTGAAAATTGTATAAAAGTTTTTAAAACCATGTGAAACCAACATTAACATTACATTTCTAATATCTTGGCAAGTGTTTAAAATATATATTTGGATGGATGGATGGATGGATGGATGGATGGATGGATGGATGGATGGATGGATGGATGGATGGATGGATGGATGGATGGATGGATGGATGGATGGATGGATGGATGGATGGATGGATGGATGGATGGATGGATAGATGGATGGATGGATGGATGGATGGATGGATGGATGGAAATGTATATAGACATGGATGAATGGATGGATGGATGGATGGATATAGTGATAGAGATGGATGGATGGATATAGTGATAGAGATGGATGGATGGATGGATGGATACATAGATAGACATGGATGGATGGATGGATGGATGGATGGATGGATGGATGGATGGATGGATGGATGGATGGATGGATGGATGGATGGATGGATGGATGGATGGATGGATGGATGGATGGATGGATGGATGGATGGATGTATATAGACATGGATGAATGGATGGATGGATGGATGGATGGATATAGTGATAGAGATGGATGGATGGATATAGTGATAGAGATGGATGGATGGATGGATGGATACATAGATAGACATGGATGGATGGATGGATGGATGAATGGATGGATGGATGGACAGATAGACATGGATGGATGGATGGATACATAGATAGACATGGATGGATGGATGGATACATAGATAGACATGGATGGATGGATGATATAGTGATAGAGATGGATGGATGAATCAATGGACAGATAGACATGGATGGATGGATGGATGGACGGACACAGATAGACATGGATGGATGGATGGCTATAATGATAGAGATGGATGGATGGATGGATGGATATAGTGATAGAGATGGATGGATGGATGGATGGATGGATGGATGGATGGATGGATGGACGGAAAGATAGACATGGATGGATGGATGGATGGAAATGTAGATAGACATGGATGGATGGATGGATATAGTGATAGAGATGGATGGATGGATACATAGATAGACATGGATGGATGATGGATGGACGGACAGATAGACATGGATGGATGGATGGATGGATGGATGGATGGATACATAGATAGACATGGATGGATGGACAAAGATAGACATGGATGGATGGATGGATGGATGATACATAGATAGACATGGATGGATGGATGGATGGATGGATGGACAAAGATAGACATGGATGGATGGATGGATGGATGGATGGATGGATGGATGGATGGATGGATGGATGGATGATATAGTGATAGAGATGGATGGATGAATCGATGGACAGATAGACATGGATGGATGGATGGATGGATGGATGGATGGATGGATGGATGGACACATAGATAGACATGCATGGATGGATGGATGGATGGATATAGTGATAGAGATGGATGGATGGATGGATGGATGGATAGACATGGATGGATGGATGGATGGATGGATGGATGGATGGATGGATGGATGGATGGACGGAAAGATAGACATGGATGGATGGATGGATGGAAATGTAGATAGACATGGATGGATGGATGGATGGATATAGTGATAGAGATGGATGGATGGATACATAGATAGACATGGATGGATGATGGATGGACGGACAGATAGACATGGATGGATGGATGGATGGATGGATGGACACATAGATAGACATGCATGGATGGATGGATGGATGGATAGATATAGTGATAGAGATGGATGGATGGATGGATGGATAGACATGGATGGATGGATGGATGGATGGATGGATGGATGGATGGATGGATGGACGGAAAGATAGACATGGATGGATGGATGGATGGATGGAAATGTAGATAGACATGGATGGATGGATGGATGGATATAGTGATAGAGATGGATGGATGGATACATAGATAGACATGGATGGATGATGGATGGACGGACAGATAGACATGGATGGATGGATGGATGGATGATGGATACATAGATAGACATGGATGGATGGACAAAGATAGACATGGATGGATGGATGGATGGATGATACATAGATAGACATGGATGGATGGATGGATGGATGGACAAAGATAGACATGGATGGATGGATGGATGGATGGATGGATGGATGGATGGATGGATGGATGGATGGATACATGGATGGACATGGATGGATGGATGGATGGATACATAGATAGACATGGATGGATGATGGATGGACGGACAGATAGACATGGATGGATGGATGGATGGATGGATGGATGGATGGATGGATGGATGGATGGATGGATGGATGGATGGATGGATGGATGGATGGATGGATGGATACATAGATAGACATGGATGGATGGACAAAGATAGACATGGATGGATGGATGGATGGATGATACATAGATAGACATGGATGGATGGATGGATGGACAAAGATAGACATGGATGGATGGATGGATGGATGGATGGATGGATGGATGATATAGTGATAGAGATGGATGGATGAATCGATGGACAGATAGACATGGATGGATGGATGGATGGATGAATGGATGGATGGACACATAGATAGACATGGATGGATGGATGGATGGATGGATGGATGGATGGATGGATGGATGGATGGATGATGGATGGATGGATGGATGGATGGATATAGTGATAGAGATGGATGGATGGATGGATGGATAGACATGGATGGATGGATGGATGGATGGATGGATACATAGATAGACATGGATGGATGGATGGATGGATGGACGGAAAGATAGACATGGATGGATGGATGGATGGAAATGTAGATAGACATGGATGGATGGATGGATATAGTGATAGAGATGGATGGATGGATACATAGATAGACATGGATGGATGATGGATGGACGGACAGATAGACATGGATGGATGGATGGATGGATACATAGATAGACATGGATGGATGGACAAAGATAGACATGGATGGATGGATGGATGGATGATACATAGATAGACATGGATGGATGGATGGATGGACAAAGATAGACATGGATGGATGGATGGATGGATGGATGATATAGTGATAGAGATGGATGGATGAATCGATGGACAGATAGACATGGATGGATGGATGGATGGATGGATGGATGGATGGATGGATGGATGGATGGATGGATGGATGGATGGATGAATGGATGGATGGACACATAGATAGACATGGATGGATGGATGGATACATAGATAGACATGGATGGATGGACAAAGATAGACATGGATGGATGGATGGATGGATGATACATAGATAGACATGGATGGATGGATGGATGGACAAAGATAGACATGGATGGATGGATGGATGGATGATATAGTGATAGAGATGGATGGATGAATCGATGGACAAATAGACATGGATGGATGGATGGATGGATGGATGGATGGATGAATGGATGGATGGACACATAGATAGACATGGATGGATGGATGGATGGATATAGTGATAGAGATGGATGGATGGATAGACATGGATGGATGGATGGATGGATGGATGGATGGATGGATGGATGGATGGATGGATGGATAGACATGGATGGATGGATAGACATGGATGGATGGATGGATGGCTGGATAGACAGATAGACATGGATGGATGGATGGATGGATGGATGGATGGATGGATAGACAGATAGACATGGATGGATGGATGGATGGATGGATGGATAGACAGACATGGATGGATGGATGGATGATGGATGGATGGATGATACATAGAGATGGATGGATGGATGGATGGATGGATGGATGGATGGATGGATGGATGGACAAAGATAGACATGGATGGATGGATGATATAGTGATAGAGATGGATGGATGAATCGATGGACAGATAGATATGGATGGATGGATGGATGGACACAGATAGACATGGATGGAAGGTTGGATGGATGGATGGATGGATGGATGGATGGATGGATGGATGGATGGATGGACAGATGGATGGACGGACATGTAGATAGACATGGATGGATGGATGGATGGATGGATATAGTGATAGAGATGGATGGATGGATGGACATGGATGGATGGATATAGTGATAGAGATGGATGGATGGATGGATGGATGGATGGATGGATGGACGGACGGATATAGTGATAGATGGATGGATGGATGGATGGATGGATGGACATGGATGGATGGATGGATATAGTGATAGAGATGGATGGATGGATGGATGGATGGATGGATGGATGGATGGATGGATGGATGGATGGATGGATGGATGGATGGACGGACGGATATAGTGATAGAGATGGATGGATGGATGGATGGATGGATATAGTGATAGAGAGTGGATGGATGGATGGATGGATGGATGGATGGATGGATGGATGGATGTATAGTTAGATGGACACTAGGATGGATGGATCGATAGATAGATAGGTTAAATAATAACTTAATATATTTGACATAAAAGTCAACATTTAATAAGGTAATTATAAAACTTGCCTATAGATAAAAATGCCTGGAAATATATTGACATCTACATCTAGACTTGAGCTTTCAGTCCAGCATTTCATCTTTGAATGATGCCATTAATACACACAGTCATCAACTGCAGCTCCACAAAACAAAGGAAGTGAGGAAGATGATGGAGAGACGCCGTGCTCACGAGAGCAGACCAAAACGCATCAACGCCACTGAAAGGCTTAAAGGCCACCTGAACAAAAAGCCACTTCTCTGTAAGAGTAATGCTTCAGAAGCCAGACTTCTTATTGTACAAAGGGTTTCCTCTGGGAGATGGAAGGGATTACTTAAACGAAAATCTCAGGGGAGAAACACTTCAAAGTAGAAATATGACACACTGTAACTGTACAGTCCGCACAGAGAAAATACCCACCTCCCGCCTTTAAAAAGAGAATTATTAATGCATTTCCATACTAAGACAGTTCATAGTGACAATGTCTGCCAAGAAACACCATAAATGTATAATAAAAGTGTCCATATGACTATATTCTCACTGGGTTTTTGCTGCTTGTTCAATTTACTAAATTAAAATGAGCTAAAGCAACACAATTAATATACTAGCAGTTTGTACTATTTTATAGCACTTATTGAATTCTGTATTTGTATTCATTTTCATTAATGATTTAGTTGCTTAATTATTTCAATTTAATTGATATTTTGCTAACCAACCTCTAACCCTAAACACACCCATTGGTAAATTGACCACATTAGCACACGCACGATTCAGTTTTGCGTGTGTGTGAGACACAGCCGCTGTTTGTGTGAAGTGAGAGTTTGTCGTGTGCTTGCTTGTGTGTGAGGTTAATTTAGGACTGCACGATCAACCGAAATTAAATCAAAATCATGATTTGACGTAGTGCGAGTTTTAATTATAAAGATATATACGCTGTGTGTTTGATGGTAAAGCGCAGCACTGCTCCATCTCTGTAAGTGCTGTGAGTTTGAGTCAAAAGCAACATGGACTTCAAAAATCCATCTCCATCCATCCATCCACTCCCATCTATCCATCCATCCATCCATCCATCCACTTCTATCCATCCATGTTTGTCTTCCATCCATCCATTTACTTCTATCCATCCATCCATCCATTTCTATCCATCCATCCATCCATTTACTTCTATCCATCCATCCATCCATCCATTTCTATCCATCCATCCATCCATCCACTTCCATCATCCATGTTTGTCTTCCATCCATCCATTTACTTCTATCCATCCATCCATCCATCCATCCATCCACTTCTATCCATCCATGTTTGTCTTCCATCCATCCATCCATTTACTTCTATCCATCCATCCATCTGTAGAGTATGGACGGTGCTCATAAATGATGGATCAGACCAATACTTTGATTATGAAAAATGAATCAACAGGACCGGCCCCGTGGAGTCTACGGACTGACAGTTTAACACCCCTAAAGAACACAAACCAGCCTCCGTCATCCCTCTCCCCTCTGCATTCCAAAGGACACCCTCATAAACCAGCCCCCTATCCTCACACACTCACACATACCAAAGAACACCCAAATGTGCTATATGATTTTTAACTTAGTTATTTTTAATTTTAGATGTGTTTGATAGGTTAGAAACTTATAATCAGTAAATGCTTAATGAAGAACGACGTCAATCCTCACCTGTCCTTTAATTCATAAGTTAAACTCCCCATGCTTGGTCTCGAAATCTTTGTCTCTCAATTTGTAGACCGGCTATGTGTGTTTTGTGGTACTATGATGCATCAAACTCTTTCTTTTATGCCAAAACCCCAAAGTCTGCAAACTTAAAAGGGCCATAAACATGTTAATGAGATGAGACTCGAAGACAAAGGGAGATTTCCCGCTTCTTAGTTCCTTCACTCTGATTGGCTGTTCCGACAAAAGAGGCGTGCCCCGTGATGGCCTTCAAAAGGGCCTGCAGGCTAAGGACTCTCTCTCTCTCCTGTTGCTCTTACTCTCTCTTTCTCTCTCTTGCCCCTCACTTCTCTTCCCACTCTTCTTCGGCGCGGATTCTCGGACTGCCAGCGCGCCATTTTCCACAAAAGGACATTACCACACAAAGGAACCAAATTTGAACTTCCCGCGGATTCCAACGGATCCGCCCTGCAAGATTCAAAACACGGACCAGATCGCGGAATTCCTCACACGCACGAATCCGCGATCAGCCACGAAGGAAACCTATGCAAGTATCCCTTACCAGTCGTTATTGAGTTTTGAGCTTATACCAATAAGTTGGTCTGATTCCTTGCTTGTTCTCAATAGGTTATTGTCAGTAATACCACCTTTTCTTTGTCTCTCTCTCTCTCTCTCTCTCCTTCCTTCTTTCAGTTAATTTGTGTATGTTTGTTTATTGTTTGTTGATTTATTATAAATATATATATATATATATATATATATATATATATATATATATATATATATATATATATATATATATATATATATATATATATATATATATATATATATATATATTCACACGTGATTGTGCCTGAGTTGCTCATCCATAGGTCCCTTTTACGGTGAACCGACCCTGTTACAAATTAAAAGGAAAGATACTTCTTCTGGCCAAAGAAGTCTTGTCTAATAGTTCTTATAAGGGAGATAGTTGGTGGACAATTATCCGTCCTTTGAACTCAATTCTAGAATTAAAGAAAATTCTACAAGCTGAATCAAGCCATAGATATTAATAATTGTTATAATCTGTTATAATCAACTGTTAATATCCAAATTCCCCTTTATGCCGATTTATGTATGTTTGATCGTAACACGATTAAACGCATGCATAAATCCCGCACCATTTCCCTTGGGCTAGATTTCGCTACACATCCATGTCTATCTTCCATCCATCCATCCATCCATCCATCCATCCATCCATGTCTATCTTCCATCCATCCATCCATCATCCATCCATTCATCCACTTCTATCCATCCATGTTTGTCTTCCATCCATCCATCCATTTACTTCTATCCATCCATCCATCCATCCATCCATCCATGTCTATCTTCCATCCATCCACTTCTATCCATCCACTTCCATCCGTCCACTTCCATCCATCCATCCATGTCTATCTTCCATCCATCCATCCATCCATCTATCCATCCATCCACTTCCATCCATCCATCTTCTATAAATTAAAGTAGAAACAACTTAAAGACAGTGTACAGTGGGTATAGAAAATAACCCCCCCACCCTTTTAAAATATGATTATTATTAAATATTATTAAAATATTTTTTGCTTTGCAGCCTGAAATGAAGACGGACAAAGTTTTTGTTTTATCCAGCTGTATTATCCATCCATCCATCCACTTCCATCCATCTATCCATCCATCCACTTCCATCCATCCACTTCCATCCATCCATCCACCCACCCATCCATCCACCCATCCATCCATCCATCCATCCATCCATTTCTATCTATCTATCCAGCATCCATCCATCTTCTATCTATCCATCCACTTCCATCCATCCATCCATCCATCCATCCATCCATCCATTTCTATCCATTTATCCATCCATGTCTATCTGTGTCCATCCATCCACTTCCATCTATTCATCCATTCATTTCTATCCATCCACTTCCATCCATCCATTTACTTCTATCCATCCATCCATCTTCTATAAATTAAAGTAGAAA
The DNA here is from genome assembly GCA_018749465.1 of Paracanthobrama guichenoti. Classification (NCBI taxonomy): domain Eukaryota; kingdom Metazoa; phylum Chordata; class Actinopteri; order Cypriniformes; family Gobionidae; genus Paracanthobrama; species Paracanthobrama guichenoti. Next base: position 5,537,500 of record CM031958.1, read on the forward strand.
CAACTTAAAGACAGTGTACAGTGGGTATAGAAAATAATCCCCAACAACCCTCCCCCCCAAGTTTTTGTTTTATCCAGCTGTATTTACTCAGTGCAACTTATAACATCCAAGTGAAAGATATAACACCAACATGTCAGAAAAAAAATTTAAAAACAGAATCAGTGAGTTGATAAAAGAATCACCCCCTTCTAAAAATGACTTGTAAACCCAATCAGGTGTAGCTAATCACCTTCTCAATAGCACACAAAACCATTTGACTTTCAAAACTGATCAGCTCAGCGTGAAAAGAGCTTTTCCTGGAGCATATTAGTCCTTGGTTGTGCAACTGAAGAAAACAATCAACTATGGGTGGCAAGGCATTGTCAAAAGATAAAGATAAAGTTAGATAAAAAATAAGATAAAGTTGTGGATGGGCACAAGTCAGGAGATGGATACAAACATTTTTTGAAGGTTTTATCAGTGCCTAGAAGCACAGTGAAGTCTATTATCGTATTTGGTACAACACAGACCCTTCCTGGATCAGGACGTTGCTCCAAACTGGATGAAAGAGCCATGAGGAAACTGGTCAGAGAGGCTACCAAGAGGCCTACAGCAACTCTGAAGCAGTTGCAGGAATTTATGACCACAGCCCTATTCGGATGGTAATTGTGTCTCATGGGGTCGTAAGGTATTTTCATCATTGACAGGGGCAGTGATTTGTCAGTGATTTGATTGTTGTCCGAATCCAGAATATCAGTGTTTTTCTCCCACAACCCGTGTAAAAATCCCCGGCCGAATTACGTACCCGCGGTTGCGCTTCGCTGTAGTTTGGATGCATTTTAAAGATCTAGCCTTTATTACTGAAATGCTGGCAAGTATTTACAAGAGCAATATATTTCATCACCGCTCAAAAAATAAAAATAAGAAAAGCACGTACAAATTTGAAATGGGCCGTTATTGAGGCAGAAATTAAATGTGTTAAAATAATCACAGCATTATGTTCAGCTCATGTGAATAAGAGGCTGTATTCACTTATTTCTGCTCATGTCCATGTGGAATAAAATGACATCCTTTATTCTCAGATAAAATACGAGACAGAAAGCCATTTTAACTGTAATGTGCATCTATATATCTTCCTATTTTTAAACAGATTTAACTAATTCAATAATTAGGATATTATTTTCATATTATTAAATTAAACATGCATTTATTCTTATTATACCAAGCATATGATGTTATTTACAGCACACAATCATGTTATTGAACACGTGAGCAGCGTTCCCGCAGGATCACAGAACTCGCTGCTCCACCGGGAATAAATCAGAATTTATCACTGAAGTGGCATGCACATTTATTTTTATGGACATCCACGTGTGAAACAATTGCCGTCCGAATGGGGTTAAAGAGTGGTCATTGAGTGCATGTGACAACAATATCACCAATTCTCCACAAATGTGGCTTGTATGGGAGGGTTGCAAGGAAAAAGCCACTCCTCAAGAAAGGCCACATGTAGTCATGACTGAGCTTTGCCAAAACGCACGTTGAAGATTCTGAGGCCACATGGGGGAAAAAAAGGTGTTATGGTCAGATGAGACTAAAATTGTATTATTTGGCCTCAACGCCAAATGATGTTTGGCAGAAATCCAATACAGCTCACCATTCGAATAACACCATTCCGACAGTAAAGCATGGAGGCGGTCATATCATGTTATGGGGTTGTTTCTCTGCAGCAGGGACTGGAGCACTTGTCAGGATAGAAGGAAAAATGGATGGGGAAAAATACCGTCAAAATCTGCTGTCCTCTGCCAGAAAGTTGTCAATGGGAAGAAGGTTTACCTTCCAACATGACAATGACCCAAAGCACACAGCAAAACTGACCACACAAACGGTCACCATCAAATTTAACTGAACTTGAGCAGGTCTAATAATGAGCAAGTCTAGATGTGCAAAGTTAGTAGAGACATATCCCAACAGGCTAAAGGCTGTAATTAAAGCAAAAGGTGGTTCAACAAAATACTGACACAAGGGGGTGATTCTTTTCCCAACTCACTGATTCTGTCTTTTTATTTTTTTGTTATATCTTTCAGTTGGATGTTATAAGTTGCACTGAGTAAATACAGCTGGATAAAACAAAAACTGTGTCCGTCTTCATTTCAGACTGCAAAGCAACAAAATGTGATTATTTTAAAGGGGTGTGATTCTTTTCTTTTTTTATGAATGAAGGCCAGTATCACTGATACTAATACTCTTTTTTTTTTTTTTTTTTCAATTTTAAACATATTACAATTATAGCCATTCAAAATTACAGTGTAATTAAAAGCTATCAATTTTAACATTTATTAGGCTCCCAAAAATAACTGTTACCTTAAAACAATCTTCACATAAACCCTTAATAAATGTCATATTTACCTGTGCCCTTCTGTCTAACAGAAATACAGAAATTGAAAAGTTATCAAACAGTCTGCACTGCATAAATTATATATATCTTTGATTAACATTAAATGACAGACATCATTAGTGGCTGCTGTCACTTTAAAGCCGTGTCCACCAAAGCGTTTTTTCCAATAGTTTTCAATGGGAGCGAGGCACTGAGCGTCTATTTCACACTTAAGAGCTCTGTGTTTTTTACCATTGCCAAGAGGTGAAGAATGTTCAACTTGTCCAGCCGTCCAATCAGAGTGGAGGAGGGGCGGGACAAATACAACACTGACCAATCACCACATTCTGCTTGTACAACGTCAACAGATGACAAGAAGCATAATAATGGAACAAAATGATTTAGAACAAGAGCCAGAGCGAATATTTTTATATAGAAACAATACAGAAACAACCATCTGTGACATGAGATGGGGGAGCGCGGGTCACAACCTAACGCAGGGTCAGTTGTAACACGCATGGTTTAACACTTTCCACAAATGCCAGGATGACAAAACGGTGTATTTACTAGTTTCCATATCAACATTATTTAGAGAAATTTTTTTTTAAAAATCGCGCTGAAAAGACAATCGCTGAACATTTATTTAACCATAGCAAAAGTAAATTTCTTACTTGTTTATTTTTCATCACTGTTTTTTTGTGTTTATTTAAAATTAGACAAATCTGGTATTATTGTAATCTTCTCTGTTATTTAAGAGTTGAGATGTTCTTTAATGCTGATCTAACAGCAGAAGACACGAGCCGGGGTTAATCCCAGTGGAGCAGGCGGGGTGCGTTATAACACTGCATTACAATGAGCCCCTATTAGAACTACACTATAATATTCTTTACTTTTATGAATTCTTTTGAGAAACCATAAGAAAAATGTAAATAAAGACTGTGAGTCAATGTTCAGAAATGATTAATTATTATCATGTTTTGAACTCTGCTGTATAGCTGTGTTTTGAGTTGTGTTTGTTGTCAAACTAAAAATTGACATTTTTATTCGAAAAAGTTAATCATTGTATTTTATTGACAAAATATTTTATTATATCAGATAACATTTTAAGCTTTCATATAGTGATGTTACAATGTGCCCCTCACATGTTACACTGGCCTATGGCGCATGTTGTCACATGTCACTTCCTTTCTTTCGAGGTAAATCTTCCAGTGGCGCTATAACCGAGTAAGCAGCATAAAATAGAGCTCCGTCAAAAATCAAAAAGTAAAGTGGCAACAATAATTTCCAGTCCATAAAGAAAAAGTAGTTGTTCACCAGTGAAATGAGTTCAACTTCGAGACAAAAAACGGGTAGCAAACAAGAAAATAAAAGCAGACCTGCAAACTCCTCCGAGTAAAAAAGGTGACAGTGTCACGGGGTGGGGGTAGTTTTTTTTTTTTTGTGATTTTAATATGCAAATGACACATTTGTCATAAGGTACATTTGGCACGTCCTGCCTTATCTACTTTTTTAAAACACAATGAAAGTGGCAGTGAATGCGCAACTCCCTTCACTTCCTGCTTCACTTCCACCTTGAGCCATGCCCAGCTCCACTTGCTCCTCCCTGCTGAGTCTAGCTGTGCTATATATAATGAGTCCTCCTCATTAAGTTCCCTCATTCTGAAATGGAAACTCACGATAAGTTAGCCAATCTCATCGGTCCAAGGACTGATCGGTGTTTCGAGATACACGGCTACTCGAATTCTGAGCTACAATACAATGTAAAGATTTCAAATGATAGACTTGGATGCAAAATGTAGCCCTTTATTATACAGAAATTTGCTGTTGGTGTATTAGCTTAAAACAACACGCTCGGCAGACTGTTTATCTAAATAGCTCTATATTGTTAGAAATGCATCCCATGCAACAAGAGATTAACACGGTTGCCAAATTGCTTCATGTTACACTTACTCTGGCATCAGCTATTGTGTGAACAGTCACATTTAACTTCTTACCCACATCATGAATGACTGCCTAAAGCCTCGTTTACACTTTCGCCTGGCACCGCAGTGCGAGCCTCCGCTGACTGCGTGCGCATCTCCCCAAACGGACGAGGCATTTACTTGACGCTACTGTTTCAGACTGAAAACCAGATCATACCACTGATTTAGATACGCAAACTGGTTGCCTGTGTGATGAGATGTACTAATATCCGTCTGCTCGGGCAGATTCGGCTCAAAGTCGTGCATCTTCGGATGCCCCTTCGCGCTCATGCGGACGCACAACCTAATATTCAGGGTAGCTCAGAATTCAAGCAGTAGCCGTATATCTCAGAACTCAGGGCAGAGCACCCGGCTAACGATAAGCCTAGCTAACGTCATGGGTATGACGACAATCCAATAGTATTGTAAATTATATCACATAAAAAAGCGGTAGCTAACGTTAATTGAATCAAGCAAACAAATAGCTGTTATTTTTGCTCCAAAAAGCTTGACTTGGCTTGAATTTAACAATATACTTCCTTCCATCAGAGTCGCGTGGTAGCCAGGCGTCTCATTCAATGGCGAGCTCAGTTGACGCTGTGTGCTTCAAGATTCTGACGCAAATGCTAAGATTCCGATTGGCCAAGAGAAAAAGTGCTAAGATTCTGATTGGCCAAGAGAGAAAGTGCTAAGATTCCGATTGGCCAAGAGAAAAAGTGCTAAGATTCTGATTGGCCAAGAGAGAAAGTGCTAAGATTCCGATCAAGGAGTCAAGAAATCAAGAAGGACACAATCACACTAAGATATCTCTTGAAAGAGTGGAGCAAACAGTAAAAGATATAAAAGATCAACTAAATGAACACGAGGTGAGAATCGAAAAAGCGGAAGAGAGAATAAGTACCGTGGAAGATACAACACTGCAACACCAGAGGGCACTAAGGTACCTGCTTCCATATCACGACCTTTCCGCAAAGTGCGATGAACTTGAAAACAGAATGAGGCGTAACAACATGAGAATATACCAGATACCAGAAGGAAGTGAAGGAAAAGATACAGCAGGATTTGTGAAGAAGTTGCTGAATGACCTACTTAAACTACCGACAGGAATAGACATCAAGATCGAGAGAGCACATCACTTAAAACCAGTGGACCCAATGGCTCCCCCTAGGTCGATCATTGTAAAATTCCTGGATGCAGCAGTAAAGGACGCGATCATCAGGCAAGCATGGAGCCAGGGTCAGATTCACTTCCAAGAAAGGCGACTATTCTTCGACCAAGACTACTCTCCTGACCTTCAGAATAAAAGAGCAAAAGTCTACGAAGTCATCAAACAGCTACAAAAGAAGGGAATACAGGCAAACTGCATAGACCTGGCGCAACTAAGACTGAAACTCAACACCAGAGAGAAAACATTTGTGACGCTGACAGATGCAACAACAAAGCTGAAGGAGCTGGACATTGAGGTACGCTGTGGAGAGAGGGAGAAAAGAGAAGAAGAGCTGAAAGAAAGGTCAGGGAGCAAGAGAAGACGAGACACAGTACTGTCGATACGTGACATTAAGGCTCTGATTCAAGAAGTAGTGTAAAGACAATAGTAAGTTCTATTCTTTCCAAGACTGAAGTAAATTCGGGATGGTTAGTTCTACTTTTACCAATAGAACATAGAAATATAAGCGTTGCTATACCACTATGAGTATCGTTAAATGTTATGTTACCATAAGTTCATGTAAGTGTTATGTTAAAAAGTTCAGACGGATGCTAGATCAGTTAGACCTCTTCTATGCATGTGCAATATGGTTAAAGGGGTCTTAACAGCACTGTGTGCAATGTTTTCCCCGGAGAGAACAGGCCACACCTCTCTGCCACAGTACCACCTAGGATTAAACTCTGTTTGAAAGCTGGGTCTAATGGGACAGATGGAAGTTCCAGTTCAGTTCAGGGTTAATAAGGGAGCCCTCTCCTTTCTATTTTTACTTCACCCCCCTTCTGTCACTATATACATACAGGATCGATACAAAACAATATACAAACCCGATTCCAAAAAAGTTGGTACACTGTACAAATTGTGAATAAAAAAGGAATGCAATAATTTACAAATCTCATAAACTTATATTTTATTCACAAGAGAATATAGATAACATATCAGATGTTGAAAGTGAGACATTTTGAAATGTCATGCCAAATATTGGCTCATTTTGGATTTCATGAGAGCTACACATTCCAGAAAAGTTGGGACAGGGAGCAATAAGAGGCCGGAAAAGCTAAATGTACATATAAGGAACAGCTGGAGCACCAATTTACAACTTATTAGGTCAATTGGCAACATGATTGGGTATAAAAAGAGCCTCTCAGAGCGGCAGTGTCTCTCAGAAGTCAAGATGGGCAGAGGATCACCAATTCCCCCAATGCTGCGGCCAAACATACTGGAGCAATATCAGAAAGGAGTTTCTCAGAGAAAAACTGCAAAGAGTTTGAAGTTATCATCATCTACAGTGCATAATATCATCCAAAGATTCAGAGAATCTGGAGCAATCTCTGTGCGTAAGGGTCAAGGCCGGAAAACCATACTGGATGCCCGTGATTGAGAAAACATTTGGCACATCATAAAGAGGAAGATGCCACAAAGAAGACCTAAGACAGTTGAGCAACTAGAAGCCTGTATTAGACAAGAATGGGACAACATTCCTATTCCTAAACTTGAGCAGCTTGTCTCCTCAGTCCCCAGACGTTTGCAGACTGTTAGAAAAAGAAGAGGGGATGCCACACAGTGGGAAACATGGCCTTGTCCCAACTTTTTTGAGATGTGTTGATGCCATGAAATTTAAAATCAACTTATTTTTCCCTTAAAATGATACATTTTCTCAGTTTAAACATTTGATATGTCATCTATTCTGAATAAAATATTGAAATCTGAAACTTCCACATCATTGCATTCTGTTTTTATTCACAATTTGTCCCAACTTTTTTGGAATCAGGTTTGTATATATAAAACTATACAAAAGGTATGGCTTCTTTTAATTTCATTAGTTACAATATAAATGGAATTAATAACCTAATAAAAAGGAAAAAGTTAAAAAGTTTTGGACAGTTAAAAAAAATGGCAAAGGCGGTAATATTACTCCAGGAAACACACTTATCTGAGATGGAACATTTGAAGTTAAAAAGAGAATGGGCAGACCAAGTGTATAGCTCATCATTTGGAAATAAGAAAAAAAGAGGAGTCGCTATTCTGTTTAGTAAAGCGGTGTGCTATAATAATGAAAAAACCTTCCAAGACAAGGAGGTTTCGGTATGTTATGGTGGTTGGAACAATTATAGGCATAAAAATCACAACTGTAAACATTTACGCCCCAAATGAAGCTTGCCCTCTTTTCTTTAAAAAAAAATAGCAGCGCTAGTGGCAGACAAAAGTGAAGGGATTTTGCTTATTGGAGGGGATTTTAACTTTATATTGAATGCTAAACTAGATAGATCTCCTATAATAGCAAAGCCTCCATCTAAAATGTCCAAGGAAATGTCAAGCCTGATGAAAGAAATGGGTTTAGTGGATGTCTGGCGACATGCACACCCTAAGGAAAGAGATTTTACATTCCTGTCTCAGGTGCATGGGAGCTATTCGAGGATAGACTACTTTTGTATATCAAAAGCAGACTTATATAAAGTAAGAGAATGCATAATTGAGCCATCTCGGATCACAACCCAGTTATCATGAAAATTAATCTAGGGTTAAACAAACAGTTCAGATATTGGAGATGTTAACAATTCCCCAAACTAAACAAGAAATACAAGATGCGTTGAAGGAATATGTTTCTATTAATGATGATGGTAATGTCTCCCCTTCAATACTGTGGGAGGCAGGAAAAGCCACAATACGGGGAAAGATTATATCTATTGGGTCAAGAATAAAGAAACAAAGAAACTTGAAATAAAGAGGTTAGAAAAAAGAAGATACACATAGAGAGTTAAATTAGACGAAATACTGACATACAAAGCAGAAGGAGCCCTTAAATACATAAAAAGGAAATACGATGAAATGGGAAATAAAGCTAGCAGACTTATGACTTTTCAACTCAGGAAAGATCAAGCTAGTCGCATAGATCCTAAGATTAGACACCCTGTAACGAAAAATGATGAGACCCATCCCAAAGCAATACCAGATGCTTTTGCTGAATATCATCAACAGTTATATAGAGGTCAAAACCAGGAATCTAAGAAAGATAAAATCATCACATTTTTGAAACCTCTTAATTTGACAAAATTATCGATGGAGGAGGCATGTAAATTAATAGATTAACAGAAGATTAAATTAAAGAAACAATAATAAGGCACCAGGAACAGATGGATTTTCTGGAGATTATTATAAAGTTTTTAGGAATGATCTTTCTCCAATACTATGTAAAGTATATAATTATGCACTACAATCAGGAGACCCACCAAAACCGTGGTCCGAAGCCATAATTTCAGTATTGCATAAAGAAGGTAAAGACCCCATACAATGTACTAGTTATCGCCCAATTAGTCTTCTATGTGTGGATTATAAAATACTAACATCTATCATGGCTAAACGAATTCAAAAACCAGATCAAAATGGACTTATTCAAGGCCGTCAAGGAACTAACAATGTGAGAATTCACATTTTTAATCAAGAATTTAAATTTACAATCAATAGCAATAAAAAATAAAAGGAATGCAATGCTTCTCAGCCCTGATGCGAAAGCATTCGAGAGAGTTGAACAAACACTGATGGAAATGGTTTTCGGAGAAAAATTCATAACTTGGACTAACCTATTATACAAAGAATCAAAATCAAGAATAAGGGTGAATGGTCAGTGTTCCACATTTTTTTGGGGTAGAAAGAGGTGTGAGACTTTGTCTCCCGTCCTCTTTGCATTGAGCACTGAACCACTAGCAGAAGCTTTACGTCAGAATGCGAGAATTCAAGGAAGAGAGGATGAAGGGAAGTCAGTTCATAAAATATCACTGTTCGCAGACGATATATTGCTCTTTATAGAAAATCCATCTCATTCCATTCCTCCACTCATGCAATGTTTGCATGAATATGGACTAGTCTCAGGATATAAAATTAATGAAAATAAATCTGAAGCAATGATGATTTCTGGTGTTTGGCCATCCCAATTAAATGAACGGGTCTCATTTCATTGGTCTAAGCAAGGATTTAGATATTTAGGAATTACTCTTACGCCCAATTCCAGACAGATTTTTGAAGCAAACTACAAAAAACTAATACAACAAATACAAAATGATATAGTAAGGTGGGAGATTCTTCCTCTCTCACTACTAGGCAGAATTGAGGTGATAAGAATGAACTACCCAGATTTATTTTTTGTTCCAATCCCTTCCAGTAAATGTACCCATTTCAGTTTTTAATATGTTAGATAAAGTAATTAGTAAATTCGGATGGCAGTGTAAGACTAGGAAAACTTGCATAACGCCAGAATGTCTGGTTGAGGAACAAACTGTCTGAGAAAGGAAATTAGCATCTAAACTCACTCATGCATTTAGCGTCCCCATCGGAGATGACGTCACGCTGAGTGAATCATCTAAGAATGACTTTAATTTACATGCCTTACTTTTCACTGCCTCTTCCCCCATTCCTACTCCAGATTTCACCATCAAAATCTATATGGTTCAATGTGAATTCTCATAATACAGTATTATACATGTTTGATATCGTTTGAAATGTCTCACTGCGACTGGTACAAAGGTCTCATCCCCACAGAAGTAAACAAGAATATAATAAAGGTTTTAAGAAGTTTAGAGACATTTTGCTAAAAACAGTGGGTGTGGCTGTCGGCCATTGGGTCTTCTAACAATACAGGCGTATGGGAGAGGGATTCCATTTAAATTCCCATTGTTAGCACAAGCTTACATTTGAAAGAGTTTTACATCTTGGTCTGATATTTAAGGAGATGTTTCAGAGAGGGTCGGGGCTTGAACTCTTATATCAGTCAGCCCGTAACGCTGAGTGTCTCCTATAGAGTGTCTGCTATAGAGTGTCTGCTATAGAGTGTCTGCTATAGAGTGTCTGCTATAGAGTGTCTCCTATAGAGTGTCTCCTATAGAGTGTCTGCTATAGAGTGTCTGCTATAGAGTGTCTGCTATAGAGTGTCTCCTATAGAGTGTCTCCTATAGAGTGTCTGCTATAGAGTGTCTGCTATAGAGTGTCTCCTATAGAGTGTCTCCTATAGAGTGTCTGCTATAGAGTGTCTGCTATAGAGTGTCTGCTATAGAGTGTCTGCTATAGAGTGTCTCCTATAGAGTGTCTCCTATAGAGTGTCTCCTATAGACGCTCAGCGTTATGTCACTTTAAGAAGTCAGGTATCCATATTTCATTCTTTACTTCAGAGTATTTGATGTTATGTATGGACTAGCTTTGAACTGATTATGTAATCGCGTTACACATTTACCTGACTGTTAATAAATTGCTACATTTTGATTGACTCTGGAATTATTAACTGCCTCTAGTAGGACTAGATTATGAATGGGTATAATTTCAACCAAGGATTAAACAGAATAATTAAATGGTAACTATTAAATATAAATGACCAAATAACCAATTGGCATTTTAACCTAAATTTGAAATGATGATGAAATAGAGTCAGATAAAGATAAATTGGAATTAAATCCTTTTGCCCAGCTGAAAACACCGGACGCGCAGCGACCTTCGACCACTGGAACGATTTTAGCGGGCCTTACAGCAGAAAAAGAAACCTAGGATAAAATTTAAAACTCTACTCTTATCAAAGGAGAAAGGAGGTTTACCGAATCTTATATATCACTACTGGGCAGCCCAGTTAACTGCAGTAGTGGCCTGGATTAAAAATGACAAAGAATCAGGATGGGCTGAAATAGAACAAAGTTCAGAAGTGTACCCTTGTCCCTTTTATAAACATAAAAGCAGGCCCTGAAATTATAAAACATACTCTAAAAATCTGGACAAATATTAAAAAAATGTTTGGAGGTCCAGAATCTATTTCTAGGGCCATGCCTATAGTAGGTACTATTGAATTTCTCCCTTCTATATGGGACAGTGGATTTGGAACATGGGCTGATAAAGGTCTTAGAACAATAAACCAATTATTCAGTGGAAATTAACTTAAATATTTTTCACAACTTCAAGAACAATTTACGCTACGGCCGGCGTGAGGACCTTTAAGTGACATAGATTCCTAATGAACGAGTGAAATATAAAGTAAAAGAGTTGAACAGAATAATCAAATGTTCATTCATATTTATGAATTACTGAATATCTTTGGAAACCTTTTCATTAAATGGAGTCAGATGAAATAACGAGGTAATACATATAAAGACATGTATTTCATTTAATCTTGTTGCGTTGCGCAAAAAGGAAAGACAGTAACACGCAGAGAATCCTTCACCAGCATCACTGGTTACTGCCCTTGGACCTGTGGGCGGGCTTACAACACGTTAACGCTGACAGCACTAGTTTTTGTTTATTGTAATTTTTCATCAGTCAAAATGTCTCTATCTGGGTTTTATTCTGCTGCAGTGATCTCTGGATGCCTTAGTCCTTATAAATGATTTCCTGGAATGTAATAAGTTTTATGACTTTATGAGTCTAACTTGTGGACTTTCTGCGTGATGGCGCCCTCTGGCTACAAGCATGAATGAAACAGACATTACATTACTTGTGTGGACTTTACTAACACTTCACTAATGCTCACAACACCCGGGTAAAAAGTCTTCACAAATGAAATGTGAAGAAAACATATGTGAATCTGTAAGTTTTTCTCCAGTGTAGAGAAGTGTACAGGAGGGTTTTTATCTCTCAGTGGATGCGTAACATTTCCTGGCAAAAATCACACATTTTTATCATAATAATTTAATATTTTATAATAAAACTAGGCCTTTCTAATGACTTACATGAAAATAAAGCAGCATTTTCAAGTGCTCAACATTGTTTGGATTGTGATCAGTGATATTTGGCTATATGACCAAAACTGACTGTGTTAAGCAAGAGGTGTTATGTTACTGCAGTCTGCCATTTTTGGCAAATAAAGAAAATGTTTGTGTGAAAACATTTCTTGTTAAGGTTTGTATTGTGTGTGCCCTGTTTTGAACATTCATGTCCTTTGTCAGTCACATGCCTGTTGAAGTGATGAACTGCACTACTCATTCCACATTTTATTCTTGTGCTACACCAGTGCTATGTGCAAAAACGTTAACGTCAACCTTTGCTTCAATTTATGAGCCCCTATACTGTGGTTTTAAATTCAGTTTTCTGTGCATGTACGAGACTTCCTTACATTAAAAGTAAGATGGAAAGATAATAAAGATGTAATCTTTCCATGGGTCTCTAGTCTTTGCCCCCGTTTGTTAGAGGTTTGAATCAGGTTTCCTCTGTTTGGCAGTGGCTGACAAGGTTTTTTAAAAACCGTTGGCAGTGTAACAGTTAAATGTAATTACCATTAGAAATAAATCAGAAACCAAGATCAGAGTAGTTTATGTAAACACTTGCTTTAAAAAAGTATGTACATCATTTGGTAATTTTATTATCTTAGCCAGATTTACTAACAGCTTGCTCCAGCACAAACCCTCTTTTGTTAAATGTCCTATGATATATATATATATTATCTCTTGGATTTCATCAAAAAGATCCATCCAGATTTGTGTACCGAAGATGAACGAAGGTCTTACGGGTTTGGAACGGCATGGAAACATACTTTCCATACACGTTTATCTTAATCATCTTTAAAGGGATAGTTCACCCAACAATGAAAATTCTGATTGATTGATTGATTGATTGATTGATTGATTGATTGATTGATTGATTGATTAGTTTGTTTCAGTGCATCAGAGGTGGAGGGAAAGATGACTAGTTATTTTGATTAGTTATAATATTTTGGCCCTCGTTGCTCACATATAGCCATGTGACTTCAGTGGTCATTGTATGGAAAAGACTAGCTGTAAAGGGATAGTTCACCCAAAAATTAAAATGATCCCATAATTTACTCACCATCAAGTCATCCTAGGTGCATATGATATTCTTCTTTCAGACAAATACAATCGGAGTTATATTAAAAAATGTCCTGGCTAATCCAAGCTTTATAATGGCAGTGAATGGCTGTCCTACCTCATCGTTGCACCAGTTACGCTTTTTTCATAAGTTGAATACGGAAGGCGGTCCGTCGGAAGCTAAATAATTTACTTTATAACGTGTTAAATATGGATATTTTTCTTACACAAACCCATCGATTCACTTCAGAAGGCCTTTATTAACCCCCGGAGCCGTGTGGAGCAGTTTTATAATGGATGGATGCACTTTTTTTGGCTTCAAATTTTGGGCTGCCATTCACTGCCATTATAAAGCTTGGATTAGCCAGGACAGTTTTTCATGTAACTCAGACTGTATTCGTCTGAAAGAAGAATGTCATGTACAGCTAGGATGACTTGAGGGTGAGTAAATCAATTTTCATTTTTGGGTGAACTGTCCCTTTAAGCTTATTCAAAGATTCCCCTCTTGTGTTAAGAATGAAAGAAAGTCATACATTATGATGTCCTGGTCACTGTAAACGGTGTCTATTGACAGTCAGGTGTTGCTCTGAGCATCTTTCCATATGGGAATCATCCACTGCACATCATGACTGAATTTACCTGTTCGGCCTCACGCGTCTGCCACTGCTCCTGTATGCGGCCGCTCCAGCACTGCTCCACTCGCTGCCGAGTCTCCGCCCTGTAGTCCCGCTCCCACACCCCACATTCACTGAACAGCCCTCGGACGCTGACCCGGATCAGCTGGACACGCGGCACCTGCCTCCACGGGAACACAGCGACCCTCCACACAGCCATCGGCGGGAATCTGGGACCTTCAGGAGCGCAGACAGTCAGTGATTACACTGGGACTGGACAACTAAAGATTAAAAAGAGTATGATAACAGCATGGCCTGATGATTAATGCAAATGCATTCACCATCTCAGTATATATAATAATTTTCCTTCATTTATTGGTGTATTGTGCTCAGATGTCTGTTCTGTTAGAGAAACAAATAGACTCATAGACTGATATATTGCGGCGTCACTATAGCAACATGCAATACTGTAAGGTGGCAATAAACCTGTCCCCTTGGAAACAAATGTTTTAACACCTACTAAAACTTCTATACTGGTCACATTAAACATAAAAATAATTCACCAGCACAATCTACACAAACATGTAGGGATGCACTGTGAAATGTTTCAGTAAAGAAAGAAAAAGGAGAGTTACTTTTATTTCATTTCATCATGAAAAAGATCATGTCATTTGGATCCTTCATATAAATCTGAGTATAATAGCATGATAAAGCCTTGTATTTTATATTACATTTACATTTATGCATTTGGCAGACGCTTTAATCCAAAGCATTCAAGGTACACATTTTTACACTTTGTCAGTTCTTGCTTTCCCTGGGAATCGAACCCATGACCTTGCGTTGCTAGCGCCACACTCTTATTGCTTGAGCTACAGGAAAGCTGTATGTTTTATAAAATGTTTTAGATATTATGTCTGTTCATCTTTATTCTATTTTAGATTTAAAAAGACAGCGGGTGAATAGAGTAAACATTGAATAGAAATCACCAGCTGATTAATCACAGCACATTAAGACAAAACAGTACAATGTTTTCTATTACATGTTTAAATATGTACAAAAAAAAATAAAAATCAACAAACTCAAGTTTTATTTTGTTGACATATTAGAGTTAATGTTTTTGCAGAGGGGATTTTGTATTTCTCTTTTTATCACTCCATAAACCAGAAAATAATGTTAATAGCCAGAAGAAAAAAAAAAAAATCGACATGCTTTTAAGGAATAAAATGTGCATGAACAAACCCCTCAGTAAAACCTTCAGAATATATTAGATAAAAGTGTAAAGTTTGGTGTATGTAAGTTTTGCTGAAGTGAAGATTTCTGACTTTAAAGATGTTTATTGTAATTGAAAGACGCAAATAAATAAATAAAGTTAAATAAAATAAACACTTAAATGAGTATTCTGGATATGGAGCAAAATAGCCCCAAAACTCAAAAATGACCAGAGCCTGAAAACAACCAAACAAAGGTTTTGCCCGTACTAGTGTCCTGCCTTTAAAACATGTAAATCAGGTTATCTGTCAACCCATTACCAGTAGCCTTTGCTATGTTTTAAGAGCCCCACCCCCCGCCATCATGCCGCACACACACCAGGAGTCGGAAATTAACAGGGGCTGGGGGCAAAACTTAGCCTAGAAATCTAGACACACCCTAGCGGCAGCAAATCTAATTTGCCGCGAGTGTAGTCTAGCAACTCTCGGTAAACCTGTGAGCTGGAAAAACAAACTCTGGTCAGGCCAATCACATCGTGTATAGAGTCGGTGGGCGGGCTTAACATAATGACAGCAGAGTTGTGGCGGTTCACGCCGTGCTACTTGTAAACAAAGAAGCTGGTGAACAGCGCTCTTTCAAATCGGCTTTGGCCATGACTCTGGAAGACTGGAAGTTAAGCTTTTCTTTGAGAAAAGAACAAAGAACAGACTGAAGACATTCTTAAGAAAGGAAGATGTGTTCTGAGTTTTGCCGACCGGATACGGTGAAAGTTTAATCAACTAGCTCGGCTTCACCTTCTTCGTTGCTCTGGTTGGTTGGAGCGCTATCCTATTGCGTGCAGAGGGAGTTTGAAAGACAACCGTTCATCCCGGCCCTCAGATTGAGCCCTGCCAATGCTGTGATCCCAGACCCAACATCTTGATCTTGATGTGGGTCTGGCTTATCAGGCTAGGCAAAAATACCACCAAAATGAGAAAAAAAAATGCTTCCTAAAAACAAGATATGGTGCAAAAAAGTGTCTGTATAAGTTCTTGTGTTTTAATATTTATAAGCAATATCACACAAGCTGTTTTCTAAATATCAGCATGTTTGCACGTGACATTGATTTCATACAATAATTATGTTAAATAAGTTAAAGGGGTACTTCAGCGCTGGGAAGATGAATGTGTATTTAAACTGGGTCGTTTATGTAGTAGAAATGTGAAATTATTTTTTAATTTGGAGACTTCTAGACTGAGAAAAGACAGAAAAATATGGATGAAAGACGACGACTCCCAGAATGCACTTGCTTCACTGCCCTACGAGGCCACTCCCAAATCCACAGCTACTGGTTCACTGGATCACTTGCCCATTGCGGCACCATTGTTTTCATTTTCATAATAAAATCATTTAGCTCAGTTAGAGAACAGACACTACAATTAAAAACTGAACGTGTCTGTTGAATATAATGTGAGTGAGCCGAGCGAGTGTCAGCACAAACGCAGGAGTCAGATTCATCACGAGAGCGAAGAGCTGAGGTAAGCGCGGGCGCGGCATACATTCACGGCGCGTGTTCAGATCATGCCTATGGAAGCTTAACTTTCATAGGAATTCATTCCGCACCGCTCCGTTTACATGAATGCCCGAGCGCTGTGAGATCAGTCTCGGGAGTGCCCCCCGGCCTGTGATATGGCAAGCAGCGAAGCGAGGGACCGTGAGAGCGGGCCGGTGGCGAGTGATGAGGAGCGCCAGCTGCGCGCCACACCGGTCTCGTCTCACGGAGGAGTGACGGGAGCATAAAAGGAGGAGCGACGACAGTGAAAGACGAGAGAGGACCAGGCCTGGACTTTATGTTGTGTTTTATTATGTGTGTGCGTGGCAGTCATCCGTGAGGGGCTGCCCGCGGTTTACTTTCATTTTGTTTATTTATTTATTAAAGTCTTTTAAATGTTCGCTGGTTCCCGCCTCCTTCTTCCCATACGAACACATTTTGTTACAATTACTTATCGTCTTTAACATATCGGCGGCATCCATTTAATAATTTTAATAAATATAATAATTTACTCTCCATGTTATTATTGCATACCGTTTAATGTACGACATCACCAAGATGCAAATAGTATCTGACACTATTATTTATAGGCCTAAGTATGAATAGCAACCAACTACTATTTACACTTTGCGAAGAGCTATTTTTACTACTTGCATTTACATCTCTTCTCGTTTGTGATGACGTGTTTACTGGCGCGACCTGCAACCTGTCACTACGTCACAGCAGGGAAGAAATGACGACATCATGCCGACTTTAAAATAACTGGCCTGTCCCCATGAAATAGCATGAGACTACATTTTTGCCTCTCATAAGCAGCCAGTTCATCCGATGACAGTTATCAAACAGCTGCGGCTCTTGAAATCATGCTGTACGGTTACATTAGAGGACAAGAGTTTCTCTGACAGCCGCCCACAAGCTCACACACACACACACACACACACACACACACTCAAGGCCTCGTGTTTGTGCAAGAGAAGTGCGGGAGATGTTCACGTTGCTATGGTTACCCATCTTGCAATATGGAAGATGCATTGTGATCTTGAACTCCAAAAACAACACAATGTTCGATATGACAGTGAGTGTTAAAAGAGCCACACCAGCTCAGTTCTAATGCGTTGGGATGTGTTAGCCTTACATTATTCTTAAAGTATTAAGTTTCAGTAATAGAGCAAGAATTTCTAGTAGCACGCGAGGAACACATCAGCTGTCAACTGGTTATAACTGAAGGATCGATTTCTACTTACACGACAAACAATGGGACCTGTCCCGATATATAACGATCCTTTCCGCGTGATCTATATTATAAATCCATCCACAGCTTCATTCTGGTGCCGCATAAACACACGATACACTGACATTTGACAGACTCACACCGCTACACGGGCGCCGCCATTTTGTTCAAATATAGCTAACTTTATTTAAATCTCGGTATGCGTTTATAGAAACACAGTAGTTGTATATGAAAGCCCGTTTCCGCCATAGTTGAGTAAAAATATGATTATGTAAGTCACAATAATAAGAAAATGTAAAATTTCGACTTAGTATCTAACTGTATTGAGAGAACTTCTCATAATAATGACTTAGTATGTCAAAATAATCAGAAACCTATTCCCTTACGAAAATGAAACATGGTTTTACAACAAATGAAACCAAAAAACATGGTTATTGTAGTTAAACCATGGTAACCACAAATTAATCATGGTTTGCTACTCTAACCATAGTTTAACCATGGTATTTGTGGTAAAACTATGGTTATATAAATAGTAATCAATTAGCCAAAAAACCATGGTTACTACACTTTTACTACAATAAGATTCAAGATTCAAGATTCAAGAGTTTTATTTGTCACATACACAGTTATATACAGAATATACAACCGGCAGTGAAATGTAAACAGGTCCGCTCCATGGACAGTGCAAATTCACAGTTAAAAACACAAGGAAGAAATTATAATAGAAATAGGATATAAAAAAGTACTCTTCTATATATATATATATATATATATATATATATGTCTATATCTGTAGAATTATAAATAATCAAGTCAAGAGAAAAAAAGGTAACAAATAAGGATAAAGTGGAATAAAATAATTGAAGTAGACTTTGCAGTGAGTAAACTGTAGACTTATAAATATGTGGTTAACAAATGTATAAAGAGTATAATGTGCAAACAGGTTTATGACAGGTTGTTACACAGTAACAACGAGAACAGAAAGTGCAGTGCAATGACAGTGTATCGATGTTTATCCTGGACGTGAAGTCACGTGGTGTTAAGTGACTGAGTTCAGGAGTCTGATGGCCTGGGGAAGAAGCTCCTCCTGAGTCTCTCAGTTTTGGCCATCAGGCTTGGAAGCGCTACCAGATGGTAGCAGCGTGAAATGAGGGTTTGCAGGGTGATTAGAGTCCTTGATGATCTTGGTAGCTCTACCTTTGCAGCGTTTGGTGTAGACGTCCTGCAGAGACGGGAGAGCTGACCCTGAGATACGCTCGGATAAAGCGCACGACTCTTTGCAGGGCTTTGCGGTCATGACTGGTGCTGTTCCCATACCACGCTGTGATGCACTGAGTTAAAACACTTTCTATCGCCCCTAAATAGAAAGTTTTCAGGATAGCTGGTGAAACCCTGAATTTCCTCAGCTGGCGCAGGTGGTACAGTCTTTGCCTGGCTTTTTCACCTGTGTCTGAATGTGAGCAGTCCAGGTCAGGTCCTCGGAGATGTTTACTCCCAGGTACTTGAAGCTGCTCACTCTCTCTACTGGTGACCCGCTGATCATGAGGGGAGTATGTCCGTTGCTGTCTCTTCCTGAAGTCCACAATCATTTCTTTGGTCTTGCCAACATTCAGAGAGAGACAGTTGTCCTGGCACCATGATGTTAGATGCTCCACCTCGTCCAAGTATGCCGTCTCATTGTTGTTGGAAATGAGGCCCAGGACAACAGTATCATCAGCAAATTTGATGATAGAGGTGGAGCTGTGTGTGGACAAACAGTCATGCGTGTAGAGAGAGTAGAGCAGGGGCTCAGGACACAGCCCTGTGGAGCTCCCACACTCAGGGAGATGGAGGTGGAGGTGGACTGGCCTATTCTCACCACCTGAGGCCTGCCAGTGAGGAAGTCCTCAATCCAGTGGCAGAGAGAAGGATTCAGGCCGAGATCCAGGAGTTTGGAGGTTAGCTTGGTGGGAACTATGGTGTTAAAGGCTGAGCTATAGTCAATAAATAGCAGTCTTACGTAGTTCCCACTTTTGCTGTCGATGTGAGTGAGGAGGAGTGGAGGACATGAGAGATGGCATCTTCAGTCGATCTATTGGGACGATAGGCAAACTGAAGAGGGTCCAAAGTGTCAGGAATGAAGGCGCAAATGGTGTTTTTAATGAGTCTCTCAAAGACCTTCATGACTATAGGCGTGAGAGCCACTGGACGATAGTCATTTAGGCAAGAGGGTTTACTGTTCTTAGGGACAGGGATGATGGTGGATTTTTGAAGGAGGTGGGGACCACAGATGTAGCGAGGACTCATTAAAGATGGATGTAAACAACCCGGTGAGCTGATCAGCACAGGACCGCAGAACACGACCTGAAATACCATCCGGCCCAGCAGCTTTCCTGACGTCCACACGCTTGAGTGCTCTCCGAACTTCATCCTCCGAGACAGAGATCACGTGATTGTTGCTGCTCTGAGTAATAACCATGGTTATTTTTTTTTGTAATGATGACTTATCAGTAATCATCGCAGTGTGCATTGATGATAATTTATCTTCATGTATTTTTTATGCAACAAAAAATATATATATTTTGAGAAATGTCTCAAGCTGTGTCCACAATCACATTATGGACACATAAGAGGAGAGTGGGGTAAGATGAGCCTTTTTTTTAAACGTATGTGTAAAAAGTTAAAAGCAATTAAAGTATCTAAAGTAATTTCAGAAGGTTGTCATAATCTTAAATGATCAGAATCTATGACAAAGGGTTCTACAAAGATGACTTCTTATAAAAATAAAAATAAAGTGTTCCTGTGGCTCACCTGTGGTTAGGGGTAAGTTATTCCGAGTCAGTGGGTAAGTTGCACCATCTGGGTGTAAACAGACTGTCTAAATTAAACTGAATTTAATGTTGAACACAAGTTGTAACCTTCCCAAAAATAAACAGAGTTTGTTGAGTAAAATTAAATAAAAACTGAATTAGGATGAATGAATGTCACTAAAACTAATAAACATTTTAGTCAAAAGGTTCTTGGCGTCATGGTAGTTTTTCTGCAATGAATATATATATATATATATATATATATATATATATATATATATATATATATATATATATATATATATATATATATATATATACACATACCAACCGATTCCAAAAAAGTTGGGACACTGTACAAATTGTGAATAAAAACAGAATGCAATGATGTGGAAGTTTCAAATTTAATATTTTTTTCAGAATACAACATAGATGACATATCAAGAGAAAATGTATCATCAAAAATAAGTTGATTTTAAATTTCATGGCATCAACAAATCTCAAAAGTTGGGACAAGGCCATGTTTCCCACTGTGTGGCATCCCCTCTTCTTTTTCTAACAGTCTGCAAACGTCTGGGGACTGAGGAGACAAGTTGCTCAAGTTTAGGAATAGGAATGTTGTCCCATTCTTGTCTAATACAGGCTTCTAGTTGCTCAACTGTCTTAGGTCTTCTTTGTGGCATCTTCCTCTTTATGATGCGCCAAATGTTTTCTATGGGTGAAAGATCTGGACTGCAGGCTGGCCATTTCAGTACCCGGATCCTTCTTCTACGCAGCCATGATGTTGTAATTGATGCAGTATGTGGTCTGGCATTGTCATGTTGGAAAATGCAAGGTCTTCCCTGAAAGAGACGACGTCTGGATGGGAGCATATGTTGTTCTAGAACTTGGATATCCCTTTCAGCATTGATGGTGCCTTTCCAGATGTGTAAGCTGCCCATGCCACACGCACTCATGAACCCCATCCCATCAGAGATGCAGGCTTCTGAACTGAGCGCTGAGAACAACTTGGGTTGTCCTTGTCCTCTTTAGTCCGGATGACATGGCGTCCCAGTTTTCCAAAAAGAACTTAAAATTTTGATTGGTCTGACCACAGAACAGTTTTCCACTTTGCCACAGTCCATTTTAAATGAGCCTTGGCCCAGAGAAAACGCCTGCGCTTCTGGATCATGTTTAGATATGGCTTCTTTTTTGACCTATAGAGTTTTAGCCAGCAACGGCGAATGGCACGGTGGATTGTGTTCACGACAATGTTTTCTGGAAGTATTCCTGAGCCCATGTTGTGATTTCCATTACAGTAGCATTCCTGTATGTGATGCAGTGCCGTCTAAGGGCCGAAGATCACGGGCATCCAGTATGGTTTTCCGGCCTTGACCCTTACGCACAGAGATTGCTCCAGATTCTCTGAATCTTTGGATGATATTATGCACTGTAGATGATGATAACTTCAAACTCTTTGCAGTTTTTCTCTGAGAAACTCCTTTCTGATATTGCTCCAGTATTTTTGGCCGCAGCATTGGGGGAATTGGTGATCCTCTGCCCATCTTGACTTCTGAGAGACACTGCCACTCTGAGAGGCTCTTTTTATACCCAATCATGTTGCCAATTGACCTAATAAGTTGCAAATTGGTCCTCCAGCTGTTCCTTATATGTACATTTAACTTTTCCGGCCTCTTATTGCTCCCTGTCCCAACTTTTTTGGAATGTGTAGCTCTCATGAAATCCAAAATGAGCCAATATTTGGCATGACATTTCAAAATGTCTCACTTTCAACATTGATATGTTATCTATATTCTATTGTGAATAAAATATAAGTTTATGAGATTTGTAAATTATTGCATTCCTTTTTTATTCACAATTTGTACAGTGTCCCAACTTTTTTGGAATTGGGTTTATATATATATATATATATATATATATATATATATATATATATATATATACACACACTCACCTAAACACTCACCTAAAGGATTATTAGGAACACCATACTAATACTGTGTTTGATTAATTTCTCATTAATGCAATTATCTAATCAACCAATCACATGGCAGTTGCTTCAATGCATTTAGGGGTGTGGTCCTGGTCAAGACAATCTGAACTCCAAACTGAATGTCAGAATGGGAAAAAAGGTGATTTAAGCAATTTTGAGTGTGGCATGGTTGTTGGTGCCAGACGGGCCGGTCTGAGTATTTCACAATCTGCTCAGTTACTGGGATTTTCACGCACAACCATTTCTAGGGTTTACAAAGAATGGTTTGAAAAGGGAAAAACATCCAGTATGCGGCAGTCCTGGGGGCGAAAATGCCTTGTTGATGCTAGAGGTCAGAGGAGAATGGGCCGACTGATTCAAGCTGATAGAAGAGCAACTTTGACTGAAATAACCACTTGTTACAACCGAGGTATGCAGCAAAGCATTTGTGAAGCCACAACACGCACTCACCTAAAGGATTATTAGGAACACCATACTAATACTGTGTTTGACCCCCTTTCGCCTTCAGAACTGCCTTAATTCTACGTGGCATTGATTCAACAAGGTGCTGAAAGCATTCTTTAGAAATGTTGGCCCATATTGATAGGATAGCATCTTACAGTTGATGGAGATTTGTGGGATGCACATCCAGGGCATGAAGCTCCCGTTCCACCACATCCCAAAGATGCTCTATTGGGTTGAGATCTGGTGACTGTGGGGGCCATTTTAGTACAGTGAACTCATTGTCATGTTCAAGAAACCAATTTGAAATGATTCGAGCTTTGTGACATTGTCCTGCTGGAAGTAACCATCAGAGAATGGGTACATGGTGGTCATAAAGGGATGGACATGGTCAGAAACAATGCTCAGGTAGGCCGGTGGCATTTAAACGATGCCCAATTGGCACTAAGGGGCCTAAAGTGTACCAAGAAAACATCCCCCACACCATTACACCACCACCACCACCAGCCTGCACAGTGGTAACAAGGCATGATGGATTCATGTTCTCATTCTGTTTACGCCAAATTCTGACTCTACCATCTGAATGTCTCAACAGAAATCGAGACTCATCAGACCAGGCAACATTTTTCCAGTCTTTTCCAGTCTTGTAGCCTCTTTTTCCTATTTGTATTGGAGATGAGTGGTACCCGGTGGGGTCTTCTGCTGGTGTAGCCCATCCGCCTCAAGGTTGTGCGTGTTGTGGCTTCACAAATGCTTTGCTGCGTACCTCGGTTGTAACGAGTGGTTATTTCAGTCAAAGTTGCTCTTCTATCAGCTTGAATCAGTCGGCCCATTCTCCTGTGACCTCTAGCATCAACAAGGCATTTTCGCCCACAGGACTGCCGCATACTGGATGTTTTTCCCTTTTCACACCATTCTTTGAAAACCCTAGAAATGGTTGTGCATGAAAATCACAGTAACTGAGCAGATTGTGAAATAATCAGACTGGCCCGTCTGGCACCAACAACCATGCCACGCTCAAAATTGCTTAAATTTTCTTTCCCATTCTGACATTCAGTTTGGAGTTCAGGAGATTGTCTTGACCAGGACCACACCCCTAAATGCATTGAAGCCACTGCCATGTGATTGGTTGATTAGATAATTGCATTGAGAAATTGAACAGGTGTTTTTTATATATATATATATATATATATATATATATATATATATATATATATATATATATATATATACATATACTAATACAAACGCCCTTTAGCAAAAAAAGAGGTAAAACAATGATGTTGGACGATTTTGAAGTTGAAAATGTAGTCGAAAAATGACCTTTTCGTTGTGACCAATCCGTGGCACGTCGCTACGGTGGCTGAGAAGTGCAAAACAAAATCACAATTACGAAAACAAAATAACAAATTCAAAAATAAAACAACAAATTATAAACGCAATGGAAAGTCTAATAACAAATGAACAGTTAGAAAACAATAAAAATTCCGGAAACAAAGTAACAAATCAGAAAACACAATGACAATTCTGAAAACAAAATAACAAAAGTCGGACAAAACGTAAAAGGTAGGTATATGTGGCGAATGGAATACTAACCGCCGATTGGACGAGACATCTGTCAATCAAGACATGGAGAACGTACAGCAGGCTGCGGCAGGAGAAAGTTGATTCGCATGTGTAAATATTAGAGATGTATCGTCTATGATAATAATTGTTATTTTAATAATCTGCAAAGCTGCGAGCTAAAATTATTATGACACTCACTTTGCAAAAAACAAAAACACTAATAGAAAGCAATAAAATGTTGCATAGAAACTGTCCAACGTTTGATCTAAGATCATTTCTCAAATGTGTGTACGTGTGATTCCGAAAAATTAACGCACGCACAAAAAACGTGTGTAGCCTATAATTTAATTCAAATTTCATATATCAATACTCAATAAAACAAAACAAAACATTACTCTTATAGCGTGCAGTGTAAATGCATTGTGTACATTCCATTTCCTTGCCAATGGAAACTTTTCTTGATTTAAAGTTGGCAGAGGCTATTCTAGATGTGCAAGACACCATTTAATGCAAATAGATTATCATATTGTAGGTCTATTAAGTAGACCCACCCTACCTGTTAGACACTTTATTTTTACGTCAAGTTAAATGCCTCTCCAAGCTGATAAGCGATAGGGAAAAGAAAGGGACTCAACCAGACAGTGGTAGGCATATTTCATATGAAAAGTTTTTCTTTCTCCATAATTAATCTCACTAAATTAGCCTGTAAAAAAGAGACAGCTCTAATATTTACACATGCACACGCAAATCAACTTTCTCCTGCCGCAGCCTGCTGTACATCCTGCATGTCTTGATTGACAGATGTCTCGTCCAATCAGCGGTCAGTATTCCATTCGCCACATATACCTACCTTTTACGTTTTGTCCGACTTGTCGTTGTGTTTTCTGACGTGCTATTTTGTTTCCAGAATTGCTATTGCGTTTATAATTTGTTATTTTGTTTTCGGAATTGGGATTTGTTTTGCACTTCTTGGCCACCGTACATCGCAGAGCAGTGCAAAGATTAGCAATTTAGGTTAAAAAGTATACTAATTTTTTATTTAAAGAAAAAAAAATGACCAGTTGTTTCGCTAGATAAGACCCTATTTCTCATCTGGGATTGCACAAAGCTGAAGCCCTTTGAAGCCCTTTGAAACTGCATTGATTTGGATCATGGCAACTACATTTTGCTATGGAGGGCTATGATGGGGGAGAAAAATCCTGGAATGTTTTCCTCAAAAAACATGAACATCTTGGATGAGATGGGGGTGAGTAAAATATCAGGAAATGTTCATTTTGAAGTGAACTAATCCTTTAATACTTAAAACAAAATAACAACTGTCTCAGTCATTTAACAGTTTTTTTTTTTTTTTTACCAGGCCCAGTTAAAAAAAAGTGATTGGCCTACAGTATTAACACTAATTAAAAGAGAAAACAAAGGCACCTTGAGGTGCTGCAAATAATTGAATATGTGATTTAACAAAAGCTTAAGAAAATGGTTTAACAAACATGCCTCATAAGGCAAAGCTAAATAGAGATAAGAGATGAGATTCTCAACAAACGTTAAAATGGGCTAACAAGTCTCATCTCTCAAAGCTCATTGTTCTGAAAAGCGCAGTGTGCTCTGACTGGCCAGCGATCCAGTGCATTGTGACTGGCCCGAATACCTAATGTGTCTGACGGAAATGTCACGCTTCTAACCATATTTGGAACATCAGCTCCCAAAGCAAAGCAATATTGACAGATAATAATGTCAGTCCTATCTATCAATTTGAGCCCGAATCTAATCCGGATGATGCAGATGACCAAACTGATCGATCAACATTGCCAGTGCGACTGGACCAGAAAGTATCAGATTTGTAGGTAAGTTTGCATTTGTTATCGTAGAAACGACAAAGACGTAGAAACGGTCTGTGCTCAGGTGCTAGAAACAGTCCTCCGAAAAATGTGCAGCACACAGTCGAATATTTGGGTTGTACTGTTCTGGAACAGTGTTGTAACTAAAGCTTAGCCACTGTTGTCTAATTGTCCTCTCTTTTGGAAGGCCAAACAAAGTAAACATGGCGGCGCTGGCGGCAACAATACTACAGCGAGAATGAGCTTCTATCTGCAGTTCACAGATGTGGCGCTTTGCTTCATCAACATGCTTACAGAGCAAGCCACACAAACAATAACAATAACGTCCTTCTCAAATCAGAAACCATGGGTGGACAATTCAATCCGCGCGGCAGTGAACGCACGCACTGCTGCTTACAACGCCGGTCTCCTAACGGGGGAATATGACTGAATACAGATCGTCCTGCTATGCTCTGCGGCGTGCAGTTAAAGCCGCAAAACTCCGTTATAAAGACCGAGTGGAGTCTCATTTCCAACTCAACGACTCCTGGCGCATGTGGCAGGGTCTGAGGTCCATCTGCTCTTTTGGTCCTAAATCCTCTGCAGAGGTGAACGCTGATCCGTCGCTTGTGAATGAGATAAACTCTTTCTACGCTCGCTTTGACTGTAATCGCGGCAACGCGACTCCGCCAAGTGGCGCGTCAGAGGGAATTACTCAGAGCAGCAACAACCATGTGATCTCTGTCTCAGAGGATGAAGTTCGGAGGGCACTCAAGCGTGTGGACGTCAGGAAAGCTGCTGGGCCAGATGGTATTTCAGGCCGTGTTCTGCGGTCCTGTGCTGATCAGCTCGCCGGGTTGTTTACATCTATCTTCAATGAGTCCCTTGCTACATCTGTGGTCCCCACCTCCTTCAAAAAATCCACCATCATCCCTGTCCCTAAGAACAGTAAACCCTCTTGCCTAAATGACTATCGTCCAGTGGCTCTCACATCTATAGTCATGAAGGTCTTTGAGAGACTCATTAAAAACACCATTTGCGCCTTCATTCCTGGCACTTTGGACCCTCTTCAGTTTGCCAAAACACCATTTGTGCCTTCATTCCTGACACTTTGGACCCTCTTCAGTTTGCCTATCGTCCCAATAGATCGACTGAAGATGCCATCTCTCATGTCCTCCACTCCTCCCTCACTCACATCGACAGCAAAAGTGGGAACTACGTAAGGCTGCTATTTATTGACTATAGCTCAGCCTTTAACACCATAGTTCCCATCAAGCTAACCTCCAAACTCCTGGATCTCGGCCTGAATCCTTCTCTCTGCCACTGGATTGAGGACTTCCTCACTGGCAGGCCTCAGGTGCTGAGAACAGGCCAGTCCACCTCCACCTCCATCTCCCTGAGTGTGGGAGCTCCACAGGGCTGTGTCCTGAGTCCCCTGCTCTACTCTCTCTACACACATGACTGTTTGTCCACACACAGCTCCACCTCTATCATCAAATTTGCTGATGATACTGTTGTCCTGGGCCTCATTTCCAACAACAATGAGATGGCATACTTGGACGAGGTGGAGCATCTAACATCATGGTGCCAGGACAACTGTCTCTCTCTGAATGTTGGCAAGACCAAAGAAATGATTGTGGACTTCAGGAAGAGACAGCAATGGACATACTCCCCCCTCATGATCAGCGGGTCACCAGTAGAGAGAGTGAGCAGCTTCAAGTACCTGGGTGTAAACATCTCCGAGGACCTGACCTGGACTGCTCACATTCAGACACAGGTGAAAAAAGCCAGGCAAAGACTGTACCACCTGCGCCAGCTGAGGAAATTCAGGGTTTCACCAGCTATCCTGAAAACTTTCTATTTAGGGGCGATAGAAAGTGTATTAACTCAGAGCATCACAGCGTGGTATGGGAACAGCACCAGTCATGACTGCAAAGCCCTGCAAAGAGTCGTGCGCTTATCCGAGCGTATTTCAGGGTCAGCTCTCCCGTCTCTGCAGGACGTCTACACCAAACGCTGCAAAGGTAGAGCTACTAAAATCATCAAGGACTCTAATCACCCTGCAAACCCTCATTTCACGCTGCTGCCATCTGGTAAGCGCTTCCGAAGCCTGATGGCCAAAACTGAGAGACTCAGGAGGAGCTTCTTCCCCCAGACCATCAGACTCCTGAACTCAGTCACTTAACACCACGTGACTTCACTTCAGGATAAACATCGATACACTGACATTGCACTGCACTTTCTGTTCTCGTTGTTACTGTGTAACAACCTGTTATAAACCTGTTTGCACATTATACTCTTTATACATTGGTTAACCACATATTTATAAGTCTACAGTTTACTCACTGCACAGTCTACTTCACTTATTTTATTCCACTTCTTTATTCTTATTTTTTTACTTTTTTCTTCTACTTGACTTGATTATTTATAATTCTACAGATATATATATATATATAGTACTTTTTTATCCTATTTCTATTATAATTTCCTCCTTGTGTTTTTAACTGTGAATTTGCACTGTCCATGGAGCGGACCTGTTACAATTCACTGCCGGTTGTATATTCTGTATATAACTGTGTGTGTGACAAATAAAACTCTTGAATCTCTTGAATCTGCAAGCGTTCATTTTTCACAAAAGAGAGTAACGCGAGTAACAAACTCATTTACTCCAGAGTAATCCAAAGCTACGTAACAAGTGTGCACAATACACAAACAACAACTGACACTGAACTGATGATGAAATGAAATGCCATAGAAGAGAGCAGGAAACTAGTACAAAGATAACAGGAAATGAAACAAATCAACCCAAAAGTCCATGATAATGGACTAAATTAACAATTTTCATGAAAGCTAAAAATGTATAAATAAAAGCTTATAATAAAATATATATATACACCAATCAGGCATAACATTATGCTGTTCTAATATTGTGTTGGTCCCACTTTTGCTGCCAAAACAGCCCTTACTCATCGAGACATGGACTGCACTAGACCCCTGAAGGTGTGTTGTGGTATCTGGCACCAAGATGTTAGCAACGGATCCTTTAAGTCCTGTAAGTTGCGAGGTGGAGCCTCCATGGATCGGACTTGTTTGTTCAACACATCCCACAGATGCTCGATTTTTGGCACTTTCGGCGGTGGACAGGGGTCAGCATGGGCACCCTGACTGGTCTGCGGCTATGCGGCTGTGTATTCTGACACCTTTCTATCAGAACCAGCATTAACTTCTTGAGCAATTTGAGCTCCAGTAGCTCGTCTGTTTGATCGGACCACACGGGCCAGCCTTCGCTCCCCACGTGCATCAATGAGCCTTGGCCGCCCATGACCCTGTGGCCGGTTTACCACTGTTCCTTCCTTGGAGCACTTTTGATAGATCCTGACCACTGCAGACCGGGAACACCCCACAAGAGCTGCAGTTTTGGAGATGCTCTGACCCAGTCATCTAGCCATCACAATTTGGCCCTTGTCAAACTTGCTCAAATCTTTACGCTTGCCCATTTTTCCTGCTTCTAACACATCAACTTTGAGGACAAAATGTTTACTTGCTGCCTAATATATCCCACCCACTAACAGGAGCCGTGATGAAGAGATAGTCTGTGTTATGACAGTGGTCATAATGTTACGCCTGATCGATGTATATACTGTATATATTGTAAAACTCTTGTATTTTATTTATTTTTCACCTGGAGATTTGAGGCTGTTTGATTTATTGGACTGAACTGTTGCACCTTTATGACTTTTTATTGTACTTTTTATTTATTACAAATATGGTGATTTATTATGACGTATGGCTTGTAACAGGAATTCATAATGTAACCGTGTTGCAAAGCCTTGCTTAGATGTTTTTCACTTGATCTGCTGTTCAGTGTAAGCATCAGTGATCCTGCTCTGGCATCACGTCTCTGCTGTGCTTCTGGCATTTAGAATGATTCAATGTATTCAATCAGAACATCACTAACATGAAAATGTGAGTCTGACAGCAGTCCCAAAATGCATGTTCTTCAGGCCGATGGCAGCAGCGCAGTAATACAGGCCAAGATCCGACTCTCTGACCCCAGAGCTCACGAGACTCAAACCTGCCGTCACTTCCAGCTCAAAGTGGCTTTGCTTCTCATTATGCACAAAAATAAATGCTCTTTTTTGCCGTTTTCCTCTCATCGCAGATAAGATTAAGTAATCTTCTCCGAGTTCAGTCGGTACCACTCCATCATAGAGCTGGAGTTCATGTAATCATTGTGGAGTTCATGTAATCACTGTGGAGTTCATGTAATCACTGTGCTGGATGCTCATATTCACAGTGGGAACACACATTAAACACTGCACGCTAAAGCCTAGGGTGGGAAGATCCAGAAAAAAGACAAAAGAGATCAATTCTTGAATTAGAAGTTCTCTAAATCAGTTATTGTAAATTATCTTGTAATCAGTTTACTCACCAACTAACAAAATTACTCAGAGGACAGGTTTGCTCATCTTACAGATATAGTTTGACTCTGAGAGGTGTGAGCAGTCTTACGTATGCCTATGTTCACCACAGGTTTGCACTTATAAACCACAGTTGTTACGCTTGTGTTCACTGAGAAGGTAAGAATCTGTCTGAACACCACACTTAGGTTTCCTCGACAGGAAAAAGGAAACTACAGCTGTCTATAGACACACTCACTGCATGAGGAACAGAAGTTTGATGAAGAGCCCTTCAGTCACTCAACATACTATCCATACATCATGTTTTGGGTTTTAGTTTATCCCTGAAAAATGAACCCATGATGACTGTGACAGCAGCTAGAGGAAGTTTCCGTTCCATGTTACGGGATTCTGAAACTGAACATTTCATTTCATGACCTTTCTCCACTTCTTTAGTGGTCTATTCCAGCAAACAAGGAACGTTCTGGTAAGGTTCTCTCAAAGTTATGAACAAACGTTGGTTCAATGTTATCTGGTCTTTAATAATATTCTCAAAACGTTAGCACAAAAACATCATTCATGGAACTTTTTTCTGACACAAGTTCTCATTGTGGCAAGCAGGGTGAGGCCGAGAGCCATGGGAACAGAGTAGGGCCGAGTGCTAATGAGTGTCACCTGCGCCACACCTTGAGTCTCACAGAGGAGCTCCAGATGGATAAAAGAAGGAGTGACAACAGTACAAGATGAAAAAGGACCAGGCCTGGAATATTTATGGTGTGTTTTGTTACGTTTATATGTAGCAGTCGTCAGTGAAGGGCTGCCACATTACTTTCATTTTGTTTGTTTAGTTTATGATAAAGTTTTATGTTGAATGCCTGTCGGTTCCCGCCTCCTACTTCCCTGAGACTTTTAACATTGTTACACTGGTGTGAAAAACCCAGGAGGAAGGACGGAAGCGCTGTCAAAGAGCCCTAGCCGCTGAGGGAAATCCATGATGCCTCGAGCTGAGCAGACTCTACTGCCATGTTGTGCCATCATAGTAATTTTATATCATGATAAGGATAGTATATCCTTACTAGAACCAGGAAGTATGACCATATTAGCCCGGTTCTGTCAACACTGCACTGGCTCCCTATTAAACATTGTATACATTTTAAAATCTTGCTTATTACTTACACAGCACTAAATGGTTTAGCTCCCCAGTACTTGAGCGAACTCTTAACGCATTATACTCCATCACGTCTATTGCGGTCTCAAAACTCTGGCCAGTTGATAATACCTAGAATATCAAAATCATCTGCAGGCGGTCGATCCTTTTCCTATTTAGCACCTAAACTCTGGAACAGTCTTCCTAGCATTGTTCGGGAAGCAGACACACTCTGTCAGTTTAAATCTAGACTAAAAACGCATCTCTTTACTATGGCTTACACATAAAACATTATCAATTTCTATTACTCAAATCAGTAAATGATTGTCAGGCTGCATTAACTAGGTCAGCCGGAACCGGGAACACTTCCCATAACACCTGATGTACTCGTTACATCATAAGAAGAATGCATCTACGCTAATGTTAGTCTCTCTGTTTATCCCGAGGTTTTCTGCAGTCAGCCGGATCCGGGCCGTATCCAGATCAGATGGTGGACCAGCGCCTGGACATGACCAACGCATCCCTGAAATGTCTGCAGAGAGCATGTCAAATAAACTCCCCCCCGTAAATTCTGCATCGACACGACATCCTCATTAAACCCGTCTTCGGCGTGACGACTCCAATCTTTCGAATAATCTAACAAATATCTAGTTACCTAATATGAATTAAGACCTGCAATGTTGCCAGAATTATAATCATACACTGTTTGTTCGTCGGCCAGAGGAGAACTGGCACCCCGACTGAGCCTGGTTTCTCCCAAGGTTTTTTTCTCCATTCTGACCCTGAAGGAGTTTTGGTTCCTTGCCACCGTTGCCTCTGGCTTTTGGCTTGCTCAGTTGGGGACACCTAAATTTCATCTATATTACCGATCTGCCCGCATTGACGCTATATGATACTTGAAATTAGCTGGATAACATCACCGTTTCACCAGAACGGCTGTACAAATTCTGTTGCATTATTTTCCTGTTAACAATGTGAAGCTGCTTTGAAACAATTGGACTTGTTAAAAGCGCTATATAAATAAAGGTGGTTTGATTTGATTTGATAGCATATCTATATGGGGTGGGGGCCTCCAGGAACATGGATGGGAACCCCTGGTCTATTTAACAGTAGTATACAGAAACTGAATAAAGAAATATAAAAAAAAGACCGCAAATGTATAGGTCACTGAGTTCTCCATCTCCTGCAAGATACCACACTCTGAGTCTGCACCAGCTAAGTCACCATTACCCTTCTACAAGTCGCCATCTACTTCCATTGTCTGGTTTACGCTACTTCAACCCAACTCTACAATTAATAAAGAACACTTATTAGACCTGCTTGTCTGTGCCCTTCTGTTACGTGACAGCATAGACTCCACAGTATGAATTCTTATTAAAGCTACTAAAGTTACTCAGTGAAGAGCCGTGTGTGATTATCTCTTTGTTGTGTGATTAAAATAAAGGACAGGTATTTTAGGCTGCTGTCACTAAAACCTTCACGATATATTGACATGCATCTAATTTGTCTTCCAACCTGAAGACATAACTGATTGTGTTTGCGTCAATATACTTGCCAAGACAGGCAAGGTGGTTCTTTCTCGTGGTTTATTGTGCTTAATAACCCTCATTCACTTATTTTATCATTCATGCATGTTTAATTTAATGCTTTAACATGTCAAAAACTTTACTGTGCTGCTATTTTTACATACCACGATGTGCTCACAGCAGCAATTATATATTTCATTTTAAATATCATTAGATATGAATTCTATACAAGCAGCAACCTCCCACTGTCTCTCTTGAATCCAACACGGAAATGAGTTAAACTGCAATTCATTGACCGCTAGAGACCGGCTCCAGAAGGGAGCAGAATCTCATTGAGCTCCATGTTAAAATGCCCAACTTTACAGCAGAAAAACACATGTTTACAGCCTGGGACAAAAAGTGCTTTTGGTCTATACAGCTAATTTTGCCCTTCATGACAGCTGTGAGGGGGGTGAATTTTTTTGTTGTTGTATTTCATACAAAATATAATTGTTTTTATATTTTAATAGACCACATTTGTAGGCGTAATAAATTTATCCACAAGCTGGGCAAAGGAGGATTCGGCATTGTGTACACAGCAACTCGGGATTAATGATTGGCATGATATAACTGACATCTGTGCACGTTAAATGGTAATTCTTTGTTTTGTTGATCAGGTGGCTGTGAAATATTCAGTGAAGCTGCCAAACATGCCATACATCCAAGTGCTGAGTAGGCGAAATGCCCCCAAAAAATTATCACGATTCAGTCAGTACCGATAATTATCATGATAAATGTGAAACTTGCAGAAACCAGGCGGTTTTAAACTATAGTCAGAACATGACAAACACGTCACATCACATTCTTTACACTTTTCCAGTCGTTTTTCCTGGATGTATGATGGAGTATTCCACGCCCATCAACGAGCTTCGTTCGGGATACATCGGCAGAGCTGTCATTTTGTTTTTAGACCACAAAATCATTTGTCTGCAATGTCACTAAAGAAGTGTGTTTCTGGTTGTGAGAGAAAGATAACCTTATTCAGCTTCCCAAATAGCCCAGCGTTAAGGAAACAGTGGATGCAGTTTGTTTTTCCAGAGCAGGAGTTCTGCGAGTGTGTGTGTTTGAAACCGCAGGCGGTGAGTGAAACTGCATCAAATGTGTGTGTTTTGTTGGCAATCAGCACGTAAGTGCATATAGTGTGAACAACACCAACGTATAGTGAATTGAAAGTTATCCAGGGATAATGCCATGATGTATTGTTTGTTTGTTTGTGTTTTTGTGTGTGTGTGTGTGTGTGTGTGTGTGTGTGTGTGTGTGTGTGTGTGTGTGTGTGTGTGTGTGTGTGTGTGTGTGTGTGTGTGTGTGCACTCTCGTGTCTTCCACCAGGACATCAAACCCCAGAACCTGCTAGTGAACCCCGACACTATGAAGGTCAAACTGACTGACTTCGGCTGCGGTGCGCTCATGAAGAAATCTGCCTTCAAAGTCTTCAGTGGTTTGTGTTATGCTTTGTTAACACAGAAATGCATCCTATATTTAGTCAACATGAAATGTGATAAACATCAATCAACATCTCTTTCCTCCTGGCACAAAAATGTACCATGTGAAGCCGACGACAGTGTGGACACTCGGGGTCCTCCTGTTCGAGATGGTACACGACCTGTACACCATCAGTGCAAACATCTGGACCAGTCCTGGCCTGTCACAAAGTGAGATCTTCATCGAAGAACAAAGAAGGACAATTTGAGTTCTAAATCACAGGAACAAGAGTCGCTTCAAAGAGAGCAGGTGTGAAGTATGAGCTGATAATCAGACGTCTCTCTCTTGTCTTTTTGCACAGAATGCTGAGACATGATTTGTGCTTGTCTGCAGCCTAAGCCACAGAAGAGGCTCGTTCTGAAGAAGATGCATCTCCATGACTGGTTTAAGGTTCTGAGTCTAAGATTAGCCAAACGTTTTTGGTTTAGTTTGATCATCATAAACTTCTTGCCGAGTCACATTTGCTCTAAATGCATTGTTGCATTGTTAAATAACACTAATTTATGTTTTTGTTTCAGGTCATGGAGTAAGACGGAGAACATCAGCAAACCACTCCAGTCATGTCCATCCTGTTGTTCTCTGTCCTCAGTCAGCTTTGCGTCTGACGGCTGACATGAGTGACCTGTCCATCCCGCCACTCAGGCCTGGTAGCGTCTGGCGCCTTGACTTGAAGCAGCAATATTTGCATCTGGTGGTATTGCAAATCAAATTTGCACTACCGGCAGATGCACCTACTGCAAAATGTCTTAATGAATTTTTAAAGAAAATTAAGGAAAAGTATAAGAAAATATATATATTAAGCTATTTATTTAAGCTATATTTGCTTAATTTATTAGACATTTTTATAAGAAAGTTCATAAGAAAAAGACATTTTGTAAGAAAATTTAAAGGGGTGATGAATTGAGAAATCAACTTTTCATTCAGCCTTTGATATATAAAAGTTCATCGTGATATAAGAATATTCTGTAAGTTTCGGAGATGAAAACTTCCTTATTAGTCAAAGAAAAGCTTTTATTGACACCAGGCCCAGCAAACGCTCGATCTCAGAATGTGCCAGGCTGTGACGTCTGAGTGTGGTGAAGCACCGCCTCAACAGAAGATCAACGCCTACTTCATCACTGCCTGTTTAGCCCCGCCCACCGATTCACGCATGTAACATAGGCTTAGTGTTAAACCAGATCGAGCTACCAAGCAATAAACATGCCGTTGAGGATTACAAAATATTGTGAAGTACCTGGCCTTCAATAATGCAACATGTAAGTAACTGTGTTCATTCTAATGCCTGATCTGAAATGTGATGATTCATGTAGTCAGATGTTCTTTGTCTGTATGTCAGTAAATCAAACCAGTGACTAAACATCAACTTGCATTGTTTCTCTTAGTAGGATGAAAATAATCTGTTATTTAATGGCGATTCAATTCTATAAAGAAAGCGATCAAAGAAAGCTTCCTTTGCAATCGTTGGAGCAGCGCGCGATGCAGCTGTCAGTCAAACAGCGACAGTTTATCAGTAACTCACGTTTTATTCAACGAATCTCTTAACTATATCACGATTGCACGAGTTGCAATGACGAGATCACTGCTTTCATGCGCTCAACTTCTGTGTGATTGGCTACAGT
This sequence comes from Paracanthobrama guichenoti, assembly GCA_018749465.1. Taxonomy (NCBI): domain Eukaryota; kingdom Metazoa; phylum Chordata; class Actinopteri; order Cypriniformes; family Gobionidae; genus Paracanthobrama; species Paracanthobrama guichenoti. The sequence continues at coordinate 5,574,215 of CM031958.1, forward strand.
GTTCATCTCTACAACCTTTCATGCCACTATCTAAATATAATGCCATAGATCTAAATATAATGCCATAAATCTAAATGTAATGCAACACTTTTCACGTTTAGTTAACCATGAGAACTGTAATAGTAAAAACACGCTAAAAGAGAGAGTAATACTTAGCTATTTCAAATGGAAAGACATTAGCCAATCACAGCAGTGGGCGTTTACACTGAAGTCTCACAGCAGCCAATCACAGCAGTGGGCGTTTACACTGAAGTCTCACAGCAGCCAATCACAGCAGTGGGCGTTTACACTGAAGTCTCACAGCAGCCAATCACAGCAGTGGGCGTTTACACTGAAGTCTCACAGCAGACAATCACAGCAGTGGGCGTTTACACTGAAGTCTCACAGCAGACACACTCCTTAGAACAGAGCGTTCAGAGCGAGGGCTAAAATCAGGGTAGGAAAAATGCCTTTATTTATAAATTATGACAGTTTTTTTATGTAAAAAACATTCTAACATTATAAGTGCACCCCAGGAAACATCATAAAACAATAAAACAATGCAGTTCATGACCCATTTAAGGCAGTTTGTAAGAAAATTGATGACATTTTGTAAAAACAATTCTGAGACATTCTGTTAGAAACTTTATACGAAAATCTATATTTTAAGCTTCACTCTAAAAAATACTGGGTTAAAAACAACCCAAGTTGGGTTGAAAATGGACTAACCAAGTGATTGGGTTGTTTTAAGCAAACATTTAACCCAACCGCTGGGTTAGTCCATTTTCAACCCAACTTGGGTTGTTTTTAACTCAGCATTTTTAGAGTGTTTATTTAAGCTATATTTGCTTAATTTATTAGACATTTTATAAGAAACTTCATAAGAAAATGTACCCGCTGTTCCTTTGTAAGGTAAGATAAGGTGGTAAGGTAAACTTTATTATCCCCAAGGGGCGATTTGTTTCACAGCCAGCAGTAATCCATACAATCAGCAAAAACAAACAAACACACAACAACAAAACACAAGAAGAAAAAAAGACTCTTAAATAATTTACCAAGAATACTTAAAAAAAAACCTATGGCAGCTGGTATAAAATCATTTTAAAATCTATTAGTCCTACAAAGTGGTAATAACGAATCAACGAATAGAAGGTAACAACTTAAAAACATTCTGCATGGCTGGAATCTCTCATCATTATCTCGGCCTTCCCCGGAGTCCTGGCTTCATACAAACCATTCAAATAATTCAGAACGGTGCCAACAATCTTACCACACACTTCAACAGTACCCTGTAATCTATTTCTGTTTTAGTGATTAAGCACACAAATGAAAAAATTATGACAGACTCAATAAAACAACAATAAAACATTTTCATAAAAGTACTGTCCACATTAAAACCTTCCACAAACTTCCGTAAAAAATACATAGACTGGTGGGCTTTCTTGCTCACAGCATCCACATGAGCTTCAAATGTCAACTATTACAGTACCAAGGTATTTAAATTGATGTACAATTTCAACAGCATGATTATTAATAACCACAGGAAAGATGGCTGTGGGATTCTTCCTAAAATCTACAGTCATCTCTTTAGTTTTAAATACATTGATATCCAAAAGGACAAATTACACCAATCAATAAAATCTGCCAGTACAGAACCATGATCAGGATCCTCATTATTAAGGAGGTAAACAATCACTGAATCATCCTTAAACTTAATGATATGACGTGTCTGACACATTGACATTGGTAAAAGCACAAATAAAAGAGGTGAAAGAACACATCCTTGCGGTGACCCGGTAGAAGAAAAAGTATAGTTTCATAATACATTCTCTTGCAGAAACAAACAAACACCCAAACAACAATAATAAAAATGTACATATTAAATAAGGGTGTAAATTGGATTGTTCATCATCACGACACGATATGATATCGAGTCTCATAGCCAACAATACAATATTTGTCAATACCTCAAAAAATTCAGTGATACGATTACTCTCCGAGTGGATTCAGCTTATTTTCAACAGATAACCAAATTACAAGCAATAGCACAAATAAATACAATATAATTAAATAATCAGTGCTTTTAAGGTTTATCAGGTAGGTCTAAGAATTTTTCAGGCACAGAAGTTAAAAAAAAAAAGTAACCAAGTGTATAATAATCACTGCATAGTCTTCACTGTATAAATTAAATAGATTTATAATATTAAAGTAGTAGGCCACATAAAATCACAGAGCCAATGTCAGCCACAGTCAGAAGTCGCCAATTTTCTGCAGAGTCAATAGCTACAGAAACAGCAACAGCTACAGCTACAGCTCATCCAAGCCTTACATCACCCAGTGCAATGCAAATCGTGGGATGCAGTGGTGTAAAGCACGCCGCCACTGGACTCTAGAGCAGTGAGACGTGTTCTCTGGAGTGACCAATCACTCTTCTCTGTCTGGATGAGTCTGGGTTTGGCGGTTGCCAGAAGAATGGGACTCACCTGACTGCATTGTGCCAAGTGTAACGTTTGGTGGAGGGGGGATTATGGTGTGGGGTTGTTTTTCAGGAGCTGGGCTTGGCCCCTTCCAGTGAAAGGAACTCTTAATGCTTCAGCATACCAAGACATTTTGGACAATTTCATGCTCCCAACTTTGTGGGAACAGTTTGGGGATGGCCCTTCCTGTCCCAACATGACTGCGCACCAGAGCACAAAGTGTCGGTCCATAAAGACATGGATGAGCGAGTTTGGTGTGGAGGAACTTGACTGGCCTGCACAGAGTCCTGACCTCAACCCAACAGAACGAATAATCTAAAAAAAAATTCCTTTGGAATGAATATATATATTTATTATTGGGGTCTTCAGTCATTTATATTGTGCATTATTTTTGCATTGCATTACTATATTATACTTTGTACAAATATATTATATGTGACCCGTGCAAGCAAAAGTCTCTAGCTACAGGCAAAACAAGTTAAAAATTTCAATTTTTAGTCAGACAGCACACAATTCCGATATACACACATACACAGAATTACAGTACTTCAAAATATCTGTATTGGTGAGTATTTATGCAAACATTACCTGTTATGTCTTATGTGAACGTTTGGGTAACCTTTGTGGAAAAGCATCTGATGTGTAACATTATAAAACATCTGTGCAGTACAGAGGGTCTTAATATATAGGCTGTCTGTTTCATTGATGTTAATCAAACAATTGTGGTAGGAAAGGTAGGAAGGCCAAACACACACACACACCCTTATGCCAGTAAACATTTTCATAGAGATTTTTTTGGGACTGTTCTTTCAGTCTAACAATAAGAAGGGATGATTTGGAAGTCAGTTGTCTCTTTTGACACCAGAGTGTTGATGGACTGCTGTAAAAACCCCATTGTATTTTAAAATATGTTCAGTTGCATCACCTAACCGTACACATGAGCCATTGTTGCTTTTATTGCTGCTTTTTATTGCTGCAATTATTGCTGCTTGTGGCTATATTTTATTGGTTTCATTTTTATTATAGCATTATAACATTATCAGAATGTTGTTAATCTTTTAAACTGACATTTAAGCATTAAAATGAGTGACACAGTTTTCTGTCACAGCTGCCAGGCATGACAATTCAGTGTTGGATGTTTTCCCGTTACCTTAGCAACCCTTTTATCTCTCAATAGCAGATTGTTTACTGTTGAAGCATTTAGATTTGTGAAATCGGGAGTGAATCACACACACCAGCTCCATTTCACACCAGATGAAACAGAGCATTGACTCCTTTACTGTAAAGGTCACAGAAGTTCAGTCATATCGTCACCTCCAGCTCCACCTCCAACTGTGGTAAAACTGCACCTGATGATTAGATTTGGTTTTATTAAAGGGGACCTATTGTGCCCTTTTACAAAGTTTTTAGTTTTTCTACTAGAATAGGGTTTCATGCTTGAATGTATAAAAAAATATATATATTTTTCATTGTTGCAGCTCTTCTCTTCCCAGTCTGTCAGTAAGGCTCTGTTCAGTTCCTGTCTCTATGAAGCCCCTCCTTCTGAAAAGCACAATGTGCTCTGATTGGTCAGTTGGACCAGTGTGTTTTGATTGGTCAAGCACTTTGGCATTGTTTGGGAAATGTCCTGCCCCTTATAACAGCAAGATTCAACACACTGACAGGCCACGCCCCTTTATTCTGCATATGAATTATTTAAATGACGAATATTGTGACATGCTCACACTGCTATAGAGGCAAGGCACATTTATTTATATAGCACATTTCATGCACAATGTGTCACATGCTAGTTGCAGCAAAGATGAGACCGTATCTATTGGCAGCAGTTTACAAGCTTCATTAAAAGAACTATGGAACACTGAACAGAACAAACTGCTTAACACAATGATAACGGACAACAGGACTAAAGAGGCTTAAATACACATGCAAACTAAGCAAAGAAATGTGACAGCTGACAAGACTAATTAACAAGACACAGGTGACGGGGATAACACAATCAGACATACTGACAAACGGGCCAGGAAAACTGAAGGTAACAGAACCAATTAACACAGTGACAGCAAAACTAGACTAGAAATAAAAAGACATGAACAGGAAAACAGATAAAAAACAAAAACAAATTCTAAACAAGATTAAACAAACTCAAACCGTGTCAGTACCCCACAGGTGGGCCTCCAGGGCGTCGCCGACAGTTCAGGGGACCAAGGAGCAGATTCATGGGCTGAAGTCAGGGGGTCAGGGGTTGGAGCCATCACAGGACCCTGGTCCGGGGCAGGGACCATCATTGCATGCTGGAAAGGGACTGGAGCCATCACTGGATGCTGGACAGGGACTGGAGCCATCACTGGATGCTGGACAGGGACTGGAGCCAACTCTGGACACTGGAAGGTGACTGGAGCCAACTCTGGATGGGAGACCGTGTCCTCTCTGGACTCTGAACGGGAGACCGTGACACAAACTGTTTGGGAGAGGACTGATTCCCAGGTACAGTCCTCTTGACTGAGTGCTTAGGCGTGGCGGCGGCCATCTTTGCAGAGGGCTAAGGCGTGGTGGCGGCCATCTTGGCAGAGGGCTCTGGTGTGGCGGCAGCCATTTTTAAATCCTCCTCTGCTACCCCTACCATGTAAGATGAACCACTTAACCACAGGACGTATATACTCCAAATGTTGTGTCAGAGTACCTGGTGTAACACATGCTGGTACTTGGAGAAACAGCGGTCGTCCAAACCACTCCAGAACACAGTTTTCGTTGTCCCATCATTCTATTGTACCTGGTGGGCAAGCTGAAGGAACTCCTCAACATATAACTCAATTGGGTGGCCATCTTGGACTATGGAGAGAAGTAGAGCAGCTGGATCAAACAAAATGGAGCTCATGGTGATTGTTGTCTGTATGGTCTGGTCTCTTGTCACTGCTGCTAGATTCTCTTTACACGGTCAGAACAACCAGCTTAATACAACACTTGATGACAGGACAAAACACAGGAAAACTAATCAAAGAAACGTGACACAGCTGACAGGACTAATGAACAAGACACAGGTGACAGGGATAACACAATAAGACAGTGACAAATGGGTCAGGGAAACTGAGGGTGACGGAACCAATTAACACACTGACAGCAAAACAAGACTAGAAATACAGACATGAACAGGAAAACAGATCAAAAACAAACTCTAAACAAGATGAAACAAACTCAAGCTGTGACACAATGGTAATTCAAAGTGCTTTACATAAAAGGAATTAAAATAAAATAATCACAACGGATACATAAGAAATAAAAATATCATGCATAAGAAATGAAAACAAAAATAAAAGCAGAGATTAAACATTTTTAAAATTATTACTAAATCTAAATAGAAGAGTCTAAGAGTTTCGGTTTGTAGTTTTACTCTAGTAGCAACACACCGGCTTTCCTAGCGTTTCTTCCACCCTAAAGGCGTGTGTAAACTTAAACGTTTCTTGACCCCGTTCTGTTGACAGAAGTGGGTGTGTTTGTACTTTAATTTTATACAAAATATTCAATCAACTATCACAAACTATTCATTATTTGAAAGCTAAAACACTCAAGATTCATGTTCTGAACTTGTTTTTTCAATAAATACACCAGAGAGGAAAGGGTTAAATGAAATGCTAAAGGACCAACCTTCCGCTCAAGTTAAACCCTCCCAGGTCTCTCTGCGTCAATCACAGTCTTTCTGATGACTCATTATATACAGGAAGTGCATTACTGGCTTGTGAGGTGTCAAAGCACCCATGGTTTTCGTTGGATAAAGGCAGTCAATGCCTAGCCTGTCACGGATCTGTGAAAGATAGGACCCAAGCGCAGAATGAGTTTCACAAGTTTAATGACCAAACAGTTATTTAATGACAACTTCAAATCAGCCAGGAAGAGCAGCCAGATTCGATGATAAGCAGGAATCAGGCCTTGATAACGAGCTGACTGCTATGGGCTGTATCTGCGGATTAGAGTGGTGCTGATCCTCAGTGAAACCAGACAGAGAAAGCCGACTCGAACAGGAACACAGACAGAAGACTGGACATGAGAGAGATGACTGCAGCTGCTGGTCCTCAGTAATACCAGAACAGAGAGTAATCCAACTCGAACTGGAACACAGACAAGAGACTGGAGATGAGAGAGATGACTGGCGGGAACAAACTACAAGACATTAACACCAAACAGAACCAATCCACTAAAGACTGTTCAAAAAGCAATTGGACAGTTGCGCACAAATAACACAGTTGCACATCATGACCAGCAACAATCCAGTAAAGACATGAAGGAAGGAAGCACAATATAAAGGGAGGAAAACACACAAGGACCAGGTGAGCACGAGACATAGAAACATTAAACAAAGACACAGACAAGGCTGCCAGGGCAGAACCCTGACATTGCCAACAAAGGTTTGATTGATAGTGCACATATTAAATTGGGTAGTGCACATATTAAATAATACAGTACAGAGGTGATAAAAGCACCAAATTTTACATGAAGCCTCTTTAGGACCTCCTAAGTGATTTCAGCCCAGGAGCCCAGCTGAAATATTGAAATTTAGTGTCAAATCACTTAAAAACAATATTCATGAAAAACGCTTCTTTGTTTCTTTTCCTCTCAAGTAAAACTTTCAGGGTAATGACCTTTTAAGACCACTGAATAAACTTCCTTTTGTTAATTTGTGCTCAGGCCAGTAGATCTTCCAAATTATAAGTATAAAATAGAGTGCCAAGACGTGCATAAACTTTACGCTGTCTGCCTTTGATGGCTTCCGCCGTCTCTTCACCCCTAATGAAGTGCGTAAACTTTACGCTGTTTGCCTTTGATGGCTTCCGGCGTCTCTTCACCCCTAATGAAGTGCGTAAACTTTACGCTGTCTGCCTTTGATGACTTCCGGCATCTCATCACCCCTAATAGAGTTCGTCAACTTTACGCTGTCTGCCTTTGATGGCTTCTGCCGTCTCTTCACCCCTAATGAAGTGCGTAAACTTCGCTGTCGCTGTCTGCCACCCCTAATGATTAAACTTTACGCTGTCTGCCTTTGGCATCTCTTCACCCCTAATGAAGTGTGTAAACTTTACGCTGTCTGCCTTTGATGACTTCCGGCGTGTCTTCACCCCTAATGAAGTGCGTAAACTTTACGCTGTCTGCCTTTGATGACTTCCGGCATCTCATCACCCCTAATGAAGTGCGTAAAACGCTGTCTGCCTTTGATGACTTCCGTAATGAAGTCGTAAACTTTACGCTGTCTGCCTTTGATGGCTTCCGGCGTCTCTTCACCCCTAATAGAGTTCGTCAACTTTACGCTGTCTGCCTTTGATGACTTCCGGCATCTCATTACCCCTAATGAAGTGCGTAAACTTTACGCTGTCTGCCTTTGATGGCTTCCGCCGTCTCTTCACCCCTAATGAAGTGCGTAAACTTTACGCTGTCTGCCTTTGATGGCTTCCGGCGTCTCTTCACCCCTAATGATCAACTTACGCTGTCTTCGCCGATGACTCCGGCTTCATTACCCCTAATGAAGTGCGTAAACTTTACGCTGTCTGCCTTTGATGGTAAACTTCGCTGTCTGCCTTTGATGGCTTCTCTTCACCCCTAATGAAGTGCGTAAACTTTACGCTGTCTGCCTTTGATGGCTTCCGGCGTCTCTTCACCCCTAATAGAGTTCGTCAACTTTACGCTGTCTGCCTTTGATGGCTTCCGGCGTCTCTTCACCCCTAATGAAGTGTGTAAACTTTACGCTGTCTGCCTTTGATTACTTCCGGCGTGTCTTCACCCCTAATAGAGTTCGTAAACTTTACGCTGTCTGCCTTTGATGGCTTCCGGTGTGTCTTCACCCCTAATGAAGTGCGTAAACTTTACGCTGTCTGCCTTTGATGGCTTCCGGTGTGTCTTCACCCCTAATGAAGTGCGTAAACTTTACGCTGTCTGCCTTTGATGGCTTCCGGCGTCTCTTCACCCCTAATGAAGTGCGTAAACTTTACGCTGTCTGCCTTTGATGGCTTCCGGCGTCTCTTCACCCCTAATGAAGTGCGTAAACTTTACGCTGTCTGCCTTTGATGGCTTCCGCCGTCTCTTCACCCCTAATGAAGTGCGTAAACTTTACGCTGTCTGCCTTTGATGGCTTCCGGCGTGTCTTCACCCCTAATAGAGTTCGTAAACTTTACGCTGTCTGCCTTTGATGGCTTCCGCCGTCTCTTCACCCCTAATGAAGTGCGTAAACTTTACGCTGTCTGCCTTTGATGGCTTCCGGTGTGTCTTCACCCCTAATGAAGTGCGTAAACTTTACGCTGTCTGCCTTTGATGGCTTCCCGGCGTCTCTTCACCCCTAATGAAGTGCGTAAACTTTACGCTGTCTGCCTTTGATGGCTTCTGGCGTCTCTTCACCCCTAATGAAGTGCGTAAACTTTATGCTGTCTGCCTTTGATGGCTTCCGCCGTCTCTTCACCCCTAATAGAGTTCGTAAACTTTATGCTGTCTGCCTTTGATGGCTTCCGGCGTCTCTTCACCCCTAATGCAGTGCGTAAACTTTACGCTGTCTGCCTTTGATGGCTTCCCGGCGTCTCTTCACCCCTAATGAAGTGCGTAAACTTTACGCTGTCTGCCTTTGATGGCTTCCGGCGTCTCTTCACCCCTAATGAAGTGCGTAAACTTTACGCTGTCTGCCTTTGATGGCTTCCTGGCGTCTCTTCACCCCTAATGAAGTGCGTAAACTTTACGCTGTCTGCCTTTGATGGCTTCCGGCGTCTCTTCACCCCTAATGAAGTGCGTAAACTTTACGCTGTCTGCCTTTGATGGCTTCTCGGCGTCTCTTCACCCCTAATGAAGTGCGTAAACTTTACGCTGTCTGCCTTTGCGTTTACGAATCCCAACGACACTCTACATCAAAAAGGTTGTGCCAAAATCAGGCTGATATTGTGTTGTCTACATAAAAATAAAAACCAATTAAAAATGACAAAAACACATTACCATGAAAACAAAAAAATATAAAAATACAAATTCAAAATATGAATAAATATTATAAAAAAGAATATCAATGATACTAAAATAACACTGGTCTGTAATTAACAACATTAAATCAATTCATCAAGTATTAGCATGAACTTTCTTCTAATGATGCTCATCCGTATGTGCAACAAAATGAACGTTAACCAGCATAATTTCTTCTGCTTTCCAACACTAGAGGCATAAACGTGACAGAAAAAAAGGAAAAAAGTACAGATAATTGTTCATTTTGTTTGTGATGTTTGCTACGGTAACCATCACTATTACTATTACCTCATACAGTCGTATGGGCTTCCTTAAGAGAAGCCTATACGAATAATAATAATAATGTGGTGAAGTTTGTGTTAGCAAACATCAGTAATTACAATACCGGCATACACTGTATATTGAACAATAACTTTCAATATAGAACAACATAGCACACACAGATGTAATTGGATCTGACTGTTCTGCCTCAGTGTTGTGAAGATCTCTTAGTCAGGACATGAACTGGTTATAATTATGTGAAATGCCCATTTCCCTGATCCTATTTCCTCATTGCTGTCTCCTCGAGGGCCCTGGGCATCTGTGTGATTTTCCCTCTGATGAATGATGTTCCCGCGGTGCCTCTGGCTCTGAAAATGAAGTCCAAATCTGAGATTAAATCTTCCTCCCTCATTTCCTTCACTTTCCTCTTCTATTTGTCCTGTTTAGCCGTGTGTTTGTAGTGACAGATCACTATTATATTATCATCTCGATCTCATGAGAAAATGCATTTTGTACAGTGTGCGATTTGTACAATTTATATAGAATAGCTACATTCTGCCATGTGAATGTGTCGTGTTTTGATATGGTTCGGGTCACTCCTTCACTGGGTACTTTTCCGTGCACCCTTAAAAGGTCACGACAGCAGTACTGGGATTAATGCTGCCTTCATGTGCTGTCAGATATTTACTTCCCACTGAAGTTGTGATTATGAGCTTGTCGGACAGAATTGAATCATGCTTTAGGTTTATTTTTGCTTTTCTTATTAAAACCAAAATGTATTGAAGATATTTATTTAGTGTCCCATTAGTAGACAACCATAAACATTCACAGCACTATCTAGATTGTCAGCTTGCTGACGATTCTGGAATTTTGGTCAAATACAGGCTATTTTCTCTGTGTATAAAACATACAATATGCTTCAAATGGCTATTCATATACACTCACCTAAAGGATTATTAGGAACACCTGTTCAATTTCTCATTAATGCAATTATCTAATCAACCAATCACATGGCAGTTTCTTCAATGCATTTAGGGGTGTGGTCCTGGTCAAGACAATCTCCTGAACTCCAAACTGAATGTCAGAATGGGAAAGAAAGGTGATTTAAGCCATTTTGAGCATGGCATGGTTGTTGGTGCCAGACGGGCCGGTCTGAGTATTTCACAATCTGCTCAGTTACTGGGATTTTCACGCACAACCATTTCTAGGGTTTACAAAGAATGGTGTGAAAAGGGAAAAACATCCAGTATGCGGCAGTCCTGTGGGCGAAAATGCCTTGTTGATGCTAGAGGTCAGAGGAAAATGGGCCGACTGATTCAAGCTGATAGAAGAGCAACTTTGACTGAAATAACCACTCGTTACAACCGAGGTATGCAGCAAAGCATTTGTGAAGCCACAACACGCACAACCTTGAGGCGGATGGGCTACAACAGCAGAAGACCCCACCGGGTACCACTCATCTCCAATACAAATAGGAAAAAGAGGCTGCAATTTGCACAAGCTCACCAAAATTGGACAGTTGAAGACTAGAAAAATGTTGCCTGGTCTGATGAGTCTCGATTTCTGTTGAGACATTCAGATGGTAGAGTCAGAATTTGGCGTAAACAGAATGAGAACATGGATCCATCATGCCTTGTTACCACTGTGCAGGCTGGTGGTGGTGGTGTAATGGTGTGGGGGATGTTTTCTTGGCACACTTTAGGCCCCTTAGTTACAATTGGGAATCGTTTAAATGCCACGGCCTACCTGAGCATTGTTTCTGACCATGTCCATCCCTTTATGACCACCATGTACCCATTCTCTGATGGCTACTTCCAGCAGGATAATGCACCATGTCACAAAGCTCGAATCATTTCAAATTGGTTTCTTGAACATGACAATGAGTTCACTGTACTAAAATGGCCCCCACAGTCACCAGATCTCAACCCAATAGAGCATCTTTGGGATGTGGTGGAACGGGAGCTTCATGCCCTGGATGTGCATCCCACAAATCTCCATCAACTGCAAGATGCTATCCTATCAATATGGGCCAACATTTCTAAAGAATGCTTTCAGCACCTTGTTGAATCAATGCCACGTAGAATTAAGGCAGTTCTGAAGGCGAAAGGGGGTCAAACACAGTATTAGTATGGTGTTCCTAATAATCCTTGAGGTGAGTGTATGTAAATATCCACTATAAAGACAAGACAAGGCGACGTTTAATTTATATGGTATCCAGTGTTATTTTACATTTGATTACTTTATTGATGTCTCTACCTGAAAACTACTGTTACTTTTCTTTAATAATGTTTTAAATTTATATTAGGCTAGTAGTTTTAGCTGTGGTATCGAAATTGGAATAGGGAATTGTGAGTTTTCACTGGTATCTAAAATTTTTGTGTCATAACTGGGTGTTTTTGCAAAACAGTAAATTTTAATGGCCGGTAAAAAAAATTCTTAAGGGTGTACTCACACTAGGCACGGTTGCCTTGTACCGAGCCCGAGTGCGATTGTCCACCCAGCAACTTTTTCTGGCAAGCGGCATTCAAGTTTCTTAAGAAAATAATTTTTACAAATGTAGTTGCGCTATTATTACTGAGTGCTTTTATCAGAACGCCACTTGCGAAATTGCACTGAAGTCCTAAAAACCCCAAGTGTTTTTTTCAGCCCAAGTCTTCTTCTAAAAGCATCTATTTGCATTTTCACAATACTGAATTTTGACTCTAACAGCTCCATTATTTGTAAATTATTAATTTGTTGTCATAGCTCTTCTTCTCAGATGGATGTATTCCTTCTTCCTTTGCATTTTTAATTTAAGGTTCTTCATCAGTAGGTTTGTTTTCCTAGTTTGCTTTATTGTTCTACTCTGGTTTAACATGCAGTGAGTTTGAGTTTGAGTAAAAGTGTAGCAATTTAAAAATAAATATTACTCCAGTAAAACTATTAGTACTCATTTTACATTTTACTAGAGTAGAAGTACAAAAGTACTTGATTTTTAATGTACTTGAGGATTAAAAGCTACTGATCAATGAACCATATTTATTCTTGCCAACACTAATAAGAAAGATTAGTGCATACATTTATTGATCTGCAAATAAGCAAACATTTTATTTTATTTTCAAAATGTATTCTCCACTGACACATTGAACTTCAATATGCTCAAGTTAAGTTACGATCAGTTCAATTGTGCAAGCAAGTAAAATCACAGTAATTTAAATATGAGGCAAAATAAAATTTACAATGTACAGACGTCAGAATGGGAAAAAGAGGAACCAAAAATGCAAACATACACTATATTGCCAAAAGTTTTGGGACGCTTGCCTTTACATGCATATGAACTTTAATGCCATCCCATTCTTAATCCGTAGGGTTTAATATGGAGTTGGCCCACCCTTTGCAGCTCTAACAGCTTCAACTCTTCTGGGAAGGCTTTCCACAAGGTTTAGGAGTGTGTTTATGGGAGTTTTTGACCATTCTTCTAGAAGCGCATTTGTGAGGTCAGGCACTGATGTTGGACAAGAAGGCCTGGCTCTCAGTCTCCGCTCTAATTCATCCCAAAGGTGTTCTATCGGGATGAGGTCAGGACTCTGTGCAGGCCAGTCAAGTTCCTCCACACCAAACTCGCTCATCCATGTCTTTATGGGCCGACGCTTTGTGCACTAGTGGCAACTAGTCATGTGGAACAGGAAGGGGCCATCCCCAAACTGTTCCCACAAAGTTGGGAGCATGAAATTGTCCAAAATCTCTTGGTATGCTGAAGCATTAAGAATTCTTTACACTGGAACAAAATGGCCCGACCCCTGAAAAACAACCCCATACCATAATCCCCCCTCCACCAAACTTTACACTTGGCACAATACAGTCAGACAAGTACCATTCTCCTGGAAATCGCCAAACCCAGACTCGTCCATGGGATTGCCAGACAGAGAAGCGTGATAGAGTCCAGTGGCGGTGTGCTTTACACCACTGCATCCCACGCTTTGCATTGCACTTGGTGATGTAAGGCTTGGATGAGCTGCTCGGCCACAGAAACCCATTCCATGAAGCTCTCTACGCACTGTTCTTGAGCTCATCTGAAGGACACATGAAGGTCTGTAGCTATTGACTCTGCAGAAAGTTAGTGACTTCTGCGCACTGTGACCCTCAGCATGCTTGATTTTATACACCTGTGGCCATGGAAGTGATTGGAACACCTGAATTCAATGATTTGGAGGGGTGTCCCAATACTTTTGGCAATATAGTGTACTTATATCATTTGAAGCTGCTACAGGAGTGAGGAAGATCCATGAATATAAATTTGCATTATTAAATGTAGTGAAGTATAACTTTCCCAAAATAAAAATACTCTGATAAACAACAAATACTTGAAAAATGTATGTAAGTAAAGTAAAGAAGCAAATACCGTCCACCACTGGAGTCTTTTTAAAGATCTCAGAGGAGTTACTGTTACAGTTACTATTTGTTTATTCTGCTCATTGATCTGATTGACGAGGATCACAGAACAGAGGGAGCCTTCATGAGTCTTAGCCTTATAATAATATAATAGCCAATTACCCAGCTCTCTGGAATACTTGATTACGAACAGTCATTGTCTTTGCTTAACAATCACAGATCTCAGAAACAAAGAAAGCTTATCGCAGTGAAAAAGACATGCAGTTTATTTGGAAGGTAAAGGGTATGTTATATCTAATCCAAGCCCTAAGATTTTCAAAGGCATCATCCAAAACAAAATGAAGACTTATGAAAACATGCCCTCCACAGAGCAGCTGATGTGTAATCAGTGTTTTTGATGTTTTCCATCACTGTTCCTGTGGATTATCATGCTGACAGCTCCGCCACTCCCCTGTGTGTGCATCAGTCTCATCTCTCTGCTCTTTCCCCTTCCTGCTTCTCATTAATTAATATTAGTAATTAGCGCCCTGATCATTAGAGATTCTCAAGGGGATTGGTCCCAAGACTTATGTGCTGCATATTGCCTGTCTAAACTTCCAGAGTCTCGACATTTTATTCAGTCAACACCATACATTAAAGGTCATTTATTCAGTGTTAAGATCATTTCTCATAGCCCTTTTTAAGGACAGAGTGAATATTCAACAAGAAAAAATCTGGAGCAGGACTTGATTCATCAAATTGAAAGATTTGTGTAAACTTGAATAACAGGAAATCTATCAATTTGATTGACGTCAAAAAAAACAAAAAAAAATCAAGCACAATAAAACCAAGAGTGTATGCACTCTGTGGTAAATTTCATTCATTATTCACACATTATGAGTCATTAAATCAGAACCTGTTGAAAACATGAGCTCTGCAATTCAGCAAAGTCACATCCCATCATGTTTATTTATATAGCACTTTATACAATAGATCGCTTTAAAGCAAGCAGCTTTACAGTATTAAATGAAATCAAAATGGAAGTTTTTTTACTTTTATTATGAATATGCTTACTGTTATCTATAAGCTTGTGTGCTCAAAAACAATGACAAAATTCACATTTAGAAGATATAAGCATTCAAAACTTACAGTCTCCCACTTCCACCAATAAGGATCAGTGATTTTGATGACATCACTCTGCACTTCAGCTTCTCGTCAGATTGTCTGTCCAATCAAATGCTCTCTAGAATCTGAATCCCCAACCCCTACATTATAAACAGACGCTGAAGCTGCGGCTGAAATCAGTCACTTGTTCACACATTTACTGTTTTCTACATAGTGAATGGCACATAGTGCACTATATAGGGGCTAGGGAACGAACAGACATTAATTCATTATAATTTAAAATTGTGGCGAATGAAGTCTGGTTCCACGTTTCAGAGTGGATCATGTGATCGAGTCGGTCCAGAGACATGAGAGCACAGAGCGGATCATGTGATCGAGTCGGCCCAGAGACACGACAGCACAAAGCAGATCATGCGATCGAGTCGGTCCAGAGACACAACAGCACAGAGCGGATCATGTGAACGAGACGGTCCAGAGACACGACAGCACAGAGCGGATCATGTGATCGAGTCGGCCTGGAGACACGAGAGCACAGAGCGGATCATGCGATCGAGTCGGTCCAGAGACACAACAGCACAGAGCGGATCATGTGAACGAGACGGTCCAGAGACACGACAGCACAGAGCGGATCATGTGATCGAGTCGGTCCAGAGACACGACAGCACAGAGCGGATCATGCGATCGAGTCGGTCCAGAGACAGGACAGAACAGAGCGGATCATGTGATCGAGTCGGTCCAGGGACACGAGAGCACAGAGCGGATCATGTGATCGAGTCGGTCCAGAGACAGGACAGAACAGAGCGGATCATGTGATCGAGTCGGTCCAGGGACACGAGAGCTCAGAGCGGATCATGTGATCGAGTCGGTCCAGGGACAGGACAGAACAGAGCAGATCATGTGATCGAGTCAGTCCAGAGACACGACAGCACAGAGAGGTTTTATGTGATCGAGTCGGTCCAGAGACAGGACAGCACAGAGCGGATCATGAGATCGAGTCAGTCCAGGGACACGAGAGCACAGAGCGGATCATGTGATCGAGTCGGCCCAGAGACACGACAGCACAGAGCGGATCATGTGATCGAGTCGGCCCAGAGACACGAGAGCACAGAGCGGATCATGTGATCGAGTCGGTCCAGAGACACGACAGCATAGAGCGGATCATGTGATCGAGTCGGCCCAGAGACACGAGAGCACAGAGCGGATCATGTGATCGAGTAGGTCCAGAGACAGGACAGCACAGAGCGGATCATGCGATCGAGTTGGTCCAGAGACACGAGAGCACAGAGAGGTTTTATGTGATCGAGTCGGTCCAGGGACACAACAGCACAGAGCGGATCATGTGATCGAGTCGGTCCAGAGACATGACAGCACAGAGAGGTTTTATGTGATCGAGTCGGTCCAGGGACACGACAGAACAGAGCGGATCATGTGAACGAGACGTTCCAGAGACACGAGAGCACAGAGCGGCTCATGTGATCGAGTCGGTCCAGAGACACGAGAGCACAGAGCGGATCATGTGATCGAGTCGGTCCAGAGACAGGACAGAACAGAGCGGATCATGTGATCGAGTCGGTCCAGGGACACGAGAGCTCAGAGCGGATCATGTGATCGAGTCGGTCCAGGGACAGGACAGAACAGAGCAGATCATGTGATCGAGTCAGTCCAGAGACACGACAGCACAGAGAGGTTTTATGTGATCGAGTCGGTCCAGAGACACGACAGCACAGAGCGGATCATGAGATCGAGTCAGTCCAGGGACACGAGAGCTCAGAGCGGATCATGTGATCGAGTCGGTCCAGGGACAGGACAGCACAGAGCGGATCATGTGATCGAGTCGGTCCAGAGACACGAGAGCACAGAGCGGATCATGTGATCGAGTCGGCCTGGAGACACGAGAGCACAGAGCGGATCATGTGATCGAGTCGGTCTGGAGACACGAGAGCACAGAGCGGATCATGTGATCGAGTCGGTCCGAAGACACGACAGCACAGAGCTGATCATGTGATCGAGTCGGTCCAGAGACAGGACAGAACAGAGCGGATCATGTGATCGAGTCGGTCCAGGGACACGAGAGCTCAGAGCGGATCATGTGATCGAGTCGGTCCAGGGACAGGACAGAACAGAGCAGATCATGTGATCGAGTCAGTCCAGAGACACGACAGCACAGAGCGGATCATGAGATCGAGTCAGTCCAGGGACACGAGAGCACAGAGAGGATCATGTGATCGAGTCGGCCCAAAGACACGAGAGCACAGAGCGGATCATGTGATCGAAGTCGATCAGAGACACGACAGCATAGAGCGGATCATGTGATCGAGTCGGCCCAGAGACACGAGAGCACAGAGTGGATCATGTGATCGAGTCGGTCCGGAGACACGACAGCACAGAGCGGATCATTTGATCGAGTCGGTCCAGAGACAGGAGAGCACAGAGCGGATCATGTGATCGAGACGGCCTGGAGACACGAGAGCACAGAGCGGATCATGTGATCGAGTCGGTCCGGAGACACGACAGCACAGAACAGATCATGTGATCGAGTCGGTCCAGGTCCAGGGACACGAGAGCTCAGAGCGGATCATGTGATCGAGTCGGTCCAGGGACAGGACAGAACAGAGCAGATCATGTGATCGAGTCAGTCCAGAGACACGACAGCACAGAGAGGTTTTATGTGATCGAGTCGGTCCAGAGACACGACAGCACAGAGCGGATCATGTGATCGAGTCGGCCCAAAGACACGAGAGCACAGAGCGGATCATGTGATCGAGTCGGTCCAGAGACACGACAGCATAGAGCGGATCATGAGATCGAGTCAGTCCAGGGACACGAGAGCACAGAGCGGATCATGTGATCGAGTCGGTCCAGGGACACGACAGCACAGAGCGGATCATGTGATCGAGTCGGCCCAAAGACACGAGAGCACAGAGCGGATCATGTGATCGAGTCGGTCCAGAGACACGACAGCATAGAGCGGATCATGTGATCGAGTCGGCCCAGAGACACGAGAGCAGAGTGGATCATGTGATCGAGTCGGTCCGGAGACACGACAGCACAGAGCGGATCATGTGATCGAGTCGGTCCAGAGACACGAGAGCACAGAGCAGATCATGTGATCGAGTCGGCCTGGAGACACGAGAGCACAGAGCGGATCATGTGATCGAGACGGTCCGGAGACACGACAGCACAGAGCGGATCATGTGATCGAGTCGGCCCAAAGACACGAGAGCACAGAGCGGATCATGTGATCGAGTCGGTCCAGAGACAGGACAGAACAGAGCGGATCATGTGATCGAGTCGGTCCAGGGACACGAGAGCACAAAGCGGATCATGTGATCGAGTCGGTCCAGAGACAGGACAGAACAGAGCGGATCATGTGATCGAAGTCGAGGTCCAGGGACACACGAGCTCAGAGCGGATCATGTGATCGAGACGGTCCAGGGACAGGACAGAACAGAGCAGATCATGTGATCGAGTCAGTCCAGAGACACGACAGCACAGAGCGTTTTATGTGATCGAGTCGGTCCAGAGACAGGACAGCACAGAGCGGATCATGAGATCGAGTCAGTCCAGGACACACGAGCACAGAGCGGATCATGTGATCGAGTCGGCCCAGAGACACGACAGCACAGAGCGGATCATGTGATCGAAGTCGGCCCAGAGACACGCAGAGCACAGAGCGGATCATGTGATCGAGTCGGTCCAGAGACACGACAGCATAGAGCGGATCATGTGATCGAGTGACACGAGAGCACAGAGAGCGGATCATGTGATCGAGTCAGGTCCAGAGACAGGACAGCACAGAGCGGATCATGCGATCGAGTTGGTCCAGAGACACGACAGCACAGAGAGAGTTTTATGTGATCAGTCGGTCCAGGACACGACAGCACAGAGCGGATCATGTGGATCATGTGATCGAGTCGGTCCAGAGACATGACAGCACAGAGAGGTTTTATGTGATCGAGTCGGTCCAGGGACACGACAGAACAGAGCGGATCATGTGAGACGAGACGGTCCAGAGACACGAGCACAGAGCGGCTCATGTGATCGAAGTCGGTCCAGAGACACGAGAGCACAGAGCGGATCATGTGATCGAGTCGGTCCAGACACGAGACAGGACAGAACAGAGCGGATCATGTGATCGAGTCGGTCCAGGGGACACGAGCTCTCAGAGCGGATCATGTGATCGAGTCGGTCCAGGGACAGGACAGAACAGAGCAGATCATGTGATCGAGTCAGTCCAGAGACACGACAGCACAGAGAGGTTTTATGTGATCGAGTCGGTCCAGAGACACGACAGCACAGAGCGGATCATGAGATCGAAGTCAGTCCAGGGACACGAGCTCAGAGCGGATCATGTGATCGAGTCGGTCCAGGGACAGGACAGCACAGAGCGGATCATGTGATCGAGTCGGTCCAGAGACACGAGAGCACAGAGCGGATCATGTGATCGAGTCGGCCCAGAGACACGAGAGCACAGAGCGGATCATGTGATCGAGTCGGTCTGGAGACACGAGAGCACAGAGCGGATCATGTGATCGAGAGTCGGTCGGTCCGAGACACGACAGCACAGAGCGGATCATGTGATCGAGTCGGCCCAAAGACACGAGAGCACAGAGCGGAGACGATCGAGTCGGTCCAGAGACAGAGACAGAACAGAGCGGATCATGTGATCGAGTCGGTCCAGGGACACGAGCTCAGAGCGGATCATGTGATCGAGTCGGTCCAGGGACAGGACAGAACAGAGCAGATCATGTGATCGAGTCAGTCCAGAGACAGACAGCACAGAGCGGATCATGAGATCAGTCAGTCCAGGGACACGAGCACAGAGTGGATCATGTGATCGAGTCGGCCCAAAGACACGAGAGTGGTCCAGAGCACAGAGCGGATCATGTGATCGAGTCGGTCCAGAGACACGACAGCATAGAGCGGATCATGTGATCGAGTCGGCCCAGAGACACGAGAGCACAGAGTGGATCATGTGATCGAGTCGGTCCGGAGACACGACAGCACAGAGCGGATCATTTGATCGAGTCGGTCCAGAGACAGGAGAGCACAGAGCGGATCATGTGATCGAGTCGGCCTGGAGACACGAGAGCACAGAGCGGATCATGTGATCGAGTCGGTCCGGAGACACGACAGCACAGAGCAGATCATGTGATCGAGTCGGTCCAGGGACATGAGAGCTCAGAGCGGATCATGTGATCGAGTCGGTCCAGGGACAGGACAGAACAGAGCAGATCATGTGATCGAGTCAGTCCAGAGACACGACAGCACAGAGAGGTTTTATGTGATCGAGTCGGTCCAGAGACACGACAGCACAGAGCGGATCATGTGATCGAGTCGGCCCAAAGACACGAGAGCACAGAGCGGATCATGTGATCGAGTCGGTCCAGAGACACGACAGCACAGAGCGGATCATGAGATCGAGTCAGTCCAGGGACACGAGAGCACAGAGCGGATCATGTGATCGAGTCGGTCCAGTCCATGATCGACACGACGACAGCACAGAGCGGATCATGTGATCGAGTCGGCCCAAAGACACGAGAGCACAGAGCGGATCATGTGATCGAGTCGGTCCAGAGACACGACAGCATAGAGCGGATCATGTGATCGAGTCGGCCCAGAGACACGAGAGCACAGAGTGGATCATGTGATCGAGTCGGTCCGGAGACACGACAGCACAGAGCGGATCATGTGATCGAGTCGGTCCAGAGACACGAGAGCACAGAGCAGATCATGTGATCGAGTCGGCCTGGAGACACGAGAGCACAGAGCGGATCATGTGATCGAGTCGGTCCGGAGACACGACAGCACAGAGCGGATCATGTGAGTCGAGTCGGCCCAAAGACACGAGCACAGAGCGGATCATGATGATCGAGTCGGTCCAGAGACACGAGCAGAGCGGATCATGTGATCGAGTCGGTCCAGAGACAGGACAGAACAGAGCGGATCATGTGATCGAGTCGGTCCAGGGACACGAGCACAGAGCGGATCATGTATCGATCGAAGTCGGTCCGAGACACGACAGCACAGAGCGGATCATGTGATCGAGTCGGCCCAAAGACACGAGAGCACAGAGCGGATCATGTGATCGAGTCGGTCCAGAGACAGGACAGAACAGAGCGGATCATGTGATCGAGTCGGTCCAGGGACACGAGCTCAGAAGCGGATCATGTGATCGAGTCGGTCCAGGGACAGGACAGAACAGAGCAGATCATGTGATCGAGTCAGTCCAGAGACACGACAGCACAGAGCGGATCATGAGATCGAGTCAGTCCAGGGACACGAGAGCACAGAGTGGATCATGTGATCGAGTCGGCCCAAAGACACGAGAGCACAGAGCGGATCATGTGATCGAGTCGGTCCAGAGACACGACAGCATAGAGCGGATCATGTGATCGAGTCGGCCCAGAGACACGAGAGCACAGAGTGGATCATGTGATCGAGTCGGTCCGGAGACACGACAGCACAGAGCGGATCATTTGATCGAGTCGGTCCAGAGACAGGAGAGCACAGAGCGGATCATGTGATCGAGTCGGCCTGGAGACACGAGAGCACAGAGCGGATCATGTGATCGAGTCGGTCCGGAGACACGACAGCACAGAGCGGATCATGTGATCGAGTCGGTCCAGGGACACGAGAGCTCAGAGCGGATCATGTGATCGAGTCGGTCCAGGGACAGGACAGAACAGAGCAGATCATGTGATCGAGTCAGTCCAGAGACACGACAGCACAGAGAGGTTTTATGTGATCGAGTCGGTCCAGAGACACGACAGCACAGAGCGGATCATGTGATCGAGTCGGTCCAGAGACACGACAGCATAGAGCGGATCATGTGATCGAGTCGGCCCAGAGACACGAGAGCACAGAGTGGATCATGTGATCGAGTCGGTCCAGAGACACGACAGCACAGAGCGGATCATTTGATCGAGTCGGTCCAGAGACAGGAGAGCACAGAGCGGATCATGTGATCGAGTCGGCCTGGAGACACGAGCACAGAGCGGATCATGTGATCGAAGTCGGTCGGAGACACGACAGCACAGAGCGGATCATGTGATCGAGTCGGTCCAGGGACACGAGCTCAGAGCGGATCATGTGATCGAGTCGGTCCAGGGACAGGACAGAACAGAGCAGATCATGTGATCGAGTCAGTCCAGAGACACGACAGCACAGAGAGGTTTTATGTGATCGAGTCGGTCCAGAGACACGACAGCACAGAGCGGATCATGTGATGAGTCGGCCCAAAGACACGAGCACAGAGTGGATCATGTGATCGAAGTCGGTCCAGACACACGACAGCATAGAGCGGATCATGTGATCGAGTCGGCCCAGAGACACGAGCACAGAGTGGATCATGTGATCGAGTCGGTCCGAGACACGACAGCACAGAGCGGATCATGTGATCGAGTCGGTCCAGAGACACGAGAGCACAGAGCAGATCATGTGATCGAGTCAGGCCTGGAGACAGAGCACAGAGCGGATCATGTGATCGAGTCGGTCCGAGACACGACAGCACAGAGCGGATCATGTGATCGAGTCGCCCAAAGACACGAGAGCACAGAGCACAGAGCGGATCATGTGATCGAGTCGGTCCAGAGACACGAGCACAGAGCGGATCATGATCGATCGTCCGGAGACACGGCCTGGAGACACGAGCACAGAGCGGATCATGTGATCGAGTCGGTCCGGACACGACGACAGCACAGAGCGGATCATGTGATCGAGTCGGCCCAAAGACACGAGAGCACAGAGCGGATCATGTGATCGAGTCGGTCCAGAGACACGACAGCATAGAGCGGATCATGTGATCGAAGTCGGCCCAGAGACACGACGAGCACAGAGTGGATCATGTGATCGAAGTCGGTCCGGAGACACGACAGCACAGAGCAGATCATGTGATCGAGTCGGTCCAGAGACACGAGAGCACAGAGCGGATCATGTGATCGAGTCGGTCCAGAGACACGAGAGCACAGAGCGGATCATGTGATCGAGTCGGTCCAGAGACAGGACAGAACAGAGCGGATCATGTGATCGAGTCGGTCCAGGGACACGAGAGCTCAGAGCGGATCATGTGATCGAGTCGGTCCAGGGACAGGACAGAACAGAGCAGATCATGTGATCGAGTCAGTCCAGAGACACGAGAGCTCAGAGCAGATCATGTGATCGAGTCGGTCCAGAGACAGGACAGCACAGAGCGGATCATGAGATCGAGTCAGTCCAGGGACACGAGAGCACAGAGTGGATCATGTGATCGAGTCGGTCCAGGGACACGACAGCACAGAGCGGATCATGTGATCGAGTCGGCCCAGAGACAGGACAGCACAGAGCGGATCATGCGATCGAGTCGGTCCAGAGACACGACAGCACAGAGCGGATCATGCGATCGAGTCGGCCCAGAGACAGGACAGCACAGAGCGGATCATGCGATCGAGTCGGTCCAGAGACACGACAGCACAGAGCGGATCATGCGATCGAGTCGGTCCAGAGACAGGACAGCACAGAGCGGATCATGCGATCGAGTCGGTCCAGAGACACGACGACACAGAGCAGATCATGTGATCGAGTCGGTCCAGGCCAGAAAACGCGCAACTGACCTCGACGGACTGAGTGGAAGAAATTAACCCAAGAAGATTTTCACAACAAAGGAGGCAGAGTCTCAGAGCCACACCTACCTGTTACATCATTGCCACAGACCAATGGTAGCTCAAAGGTTTACCAGCATTCTGAAAAGTTAAATTTGGCAAGTTGCGGCCTAAATTTTGTTCGAAATGTATGTCCCTAAAGTGACATGATGATGGAAAAAATACATGAGATAGGAGGGAAAAAATATGTTTTTGCCTTCACGTAATAAAATTGTGAGTGAACACAAAGTTTCTCGAGGCAACGCAAAAGCATTGACAAATCATTTTTCATTTCATCTCATCAATCACCGTGACCCATTAGGGGTCCATAGAAATTAGGTCACACCAGTTTGTTCTTTGATTTCTCTTAACATTAATAACCCTTCATGTTGAGTTCCTTATTTCAGTTCTTTGAAATCTATGTGACAGCAGACTCTACACCGGGACAGAGGTATTCTGGTTTCTGTGTTTTGACGGGACAGTGGAACAATCTGTCTTTAGTGGCGTGAAGGAAATGCAAGACCTGGAATCAATGAAACATCTAGAGCCGAATCTATACAGGAACTGGAACCGGCAAGGGAAAAAACTATTGACAGCCAATAGCTAATTACAGTGTAAATGTGTGTGGTTTCTTTTTTCAGAAAGTGGGGCTCTTCACAAAGCGAATATAAGGCAACTCAGAATCTACAATCTCTCTCCCTCTCTCTTCTGATTTTAAAAAGAAAAGAAATATTCTGAATCTTTCATACATTCTGCTTTGACAAAGGAGGCTTTTATCTTGGTCCCATTAGCATTTTTGGCACTGGAGCAATTTACATTTTTATAGCATAATTAATGAACAAGAAAGCCATTTACATTTTTCCTCTGTTCACTGCCACATTGTGTGGAGCATATTTTATTTCAGGGCCAGTATTTGGGAATTTGGACAGTGTGAAGGAAAGAGGGTGAATAATCCATTCTGCTTTAAAAATCCAGCATGGAGGGCAGACAGTTCATCTTTCAGGTGCAAATGGAGGTAATGTGTTCGTCACATCAGCTGCTCGCGCATCAAAGGGGAGGCAGTACTCGAGCTCTAATTAAGCCATTTAAACATCCCTAAAGAAAACTAATCATACATGTTTCATATAAGCAATTAGCCATTATCATCTCGTAGAGACAAGATGTCGTAAAATTCAACAACATTCAAATTTTCTTTACTTCAGTATCTGATGACAAGCATATGGTAAAGAAGTTCATTATAAAGTGACTAAATCAGTGCTGAACTTCACAT
Organism: Paracanthobrama guichenoti; assembly: GCA_018749465.1. Classification (NCBI taxonomy): domain Eukaryota; kingdom Metazoa; phylum Chordata; class Actinopteri; order Cypriniformes; family Gobionidae; genus Paracanthobrama; species Paracanthobrama guichenoti. Next base: position 5,599,276 of record CM031958.1, read on the forward strand.
GTCTCACGACAGGTCCATATATACAGGTGCTGGTCATATAATTAGAATATCATCAAAAAGTTGATTTATTTCACTAATTCCATTCAAAAAGTGAAACTTGTATATTATATTCATTCATTACACACAGACTGATATATTTCAAATGTTTATTTCTTTTAATTTTGATGATTATAACTGACAACTAAGGAAAATCACAAATTCAGTGTCTCAGAAAATTAGAATATTACTTAAGACCAACACAAAGAAAGGATTTTTAGAAATCTTGGCCAACTGAAAAGTAAGAACACGAAAAGTATGAGCATGTCCAGCACTCAATACTTAGCTGGGGCTCCTTTAGCCTGAATTACTGCAGCAATGCAGCGTGGCATGGAGTCCATCAGTCTGTGGCACTGCTCAGGTGTTATGAGAGCCCAGGTTGCTCTGATAGTGGCCTTCAGCTCTTCTGCATTGTTGGGTCGGGCATATCACATCTTCCTCTTCACAGTACCCCATAGATTTTCTATGGGGTTAAGGTCAGGCGAGTTTGCTGGCTAATTAAGAACAGGGATACCATGGTTCTTAAACCAGGTACTGGTTGCTTTGCACTGTGTGCAGGTGCCAGGTCCTGTTGGAAAATTAAATCTGCATCTCCATAAAGTTGGTCAGCAGCAGGAAGCATGAAGTGCTCTAAAACTTCCTGGTATACGGCTGCGTTGACCTTGGACCTCAGAAAACACAGTGGACTAACACCAGCAGATGACATGGCACCCCAAACCATCACTGACTGTGGAAACTTTACACTGGACCTCAAGCAACGTGGATTGTGTGCCTCTCCTCTCTTCCTCCAGACTCTGGGACCCTGATTTACTTTCATCAGAGAACATAACTTTGGAGCCCTCAGTAGCAGTCCAGTCCTTTCTGTCTTTAGCCCAGGTGAGACGCTTCTGCCGCTGTCTGTTGTTCAAGAGTGGCTTGACTCAAGGAAGGCGGCAGCTGAAACCCATGTCTTGCATACGTCTGTGTGTAGTGGTTCTTGAAGCACTGACTCCAGCTGCAGTCCACTCTTTGTGAATCTCCCCCACATTTTTGAATGGGTTTTGTTTCACAATCCTCTCCAGGATGCGGTTATCCCTATTGCTTATACACTTTTTTTCTACCACATCTTTTCCTTCCCTTGGCCTCTCTGTTAATGTGCTTGGACACAGAGCTCTGTGAACAGCCAGCCTCTTTTGCAATGACCTTTTGTGTCTTGCCCTCCTTGTTCAAGGTGTCAATGGTCGTCTTTTGGACAGCGGTCAGGTCAGCAGTCTTCCCCATGATTGTGTAGCCTACAGAACTAGACTGAGAGAGCATTTAAAGGCCTTTGCAGGTGTTTTGAGTTCATCAGCTGATTAGAGTGTGGCACCAGCTGTCTTCAGTATTCAACCTTTTCACAATATTCTCATTTTCTGAGATACTGAATTTGGGATTTTCCTTAGTTGTCAGTTATAATCATCAAAATTAAAAGAAATAAACATTTGAAATATAGCAGTCTCTGTGTAATGAATGAATATAATATACAAGTTTCACTTTTTGAACGGAATTAGTGAAATAAATAAACTTTTTGATGATATTCTAATTATATGACCAGCACCTGTATATGAATATTTGGTGAGATGTTCCCTCAGGATGCAGGTGAGTCTGAAGCATGTGACACGTGCAAGTTAACAATAATAATAATTTAAAAAAATCATTCAAAGGTTTATGTTGGTTAAACTTAAACTTTATACAGTACACCAATCATCCAGCAGTTTAATTAAAATTAGTTTAGATATTTTTGAAAGGTAAAAGAGAAAAGGGTTGAAATCCTTGAACAAACATACTCTAATATTTCATTATTTGTATTGATTTTTTCTTAAAAAGAAAAAGGACTAATGACGCACTTCTGATAACTAACACACCATTTTGTTATCATGAAAACCATAAAACAGGAAATGATACACTGAAAAAAAGTGTGTTGGATTTACATGATTTAATCTTGTACAGTCGTCCCACATGAATCAATTGAGTTAAACAAACATCATTTGTTAATGTAACTTTAATATCATGGAATGAAGTCATTTTAAGTGACACAATCAAGTAGTCTAAAGGTGATTTTTATATATGATTCCCTGGCATGATTCAGGCATGCAGTTTCATATATTCATTCATCCAATTGTCATATATTTTAGTTTCACACAACTGGGAACTAACAAGCACCACCCAGTTTCAGTTAATGCAACACAAATCATTCATGTAATCCCAACACAAACAGATTAAGCAAACTTCAATTGTACATATATTTAAGTAGATTGAACACAATCAAATTAAGTTAGGACAAAATGTATGCCTATAGCAGTTGTGTTGCTGTTTGAACAAACAAAACAATTCAGTAACAGAGGACCCCTGTACACATGTGAAAACAAAAAATATGATTGCATCAAATTACATTTTTCAAGTAATTTAATCAAAACCTGAAAACATTATCAATTAAAAATCAAGTGTTTTTTTTCTCGAACACTTAGGGAAATTGTCTAGTTTGTCTTTTTACTCCAGAGAATATATCTTAGCACATGCATCAAAGGTTATTGATCACTACAAAAGCTATTGAACATTTCTGCCAGTTCAGGTACAGTTCATTTAACACATGCTGACCTTTTGTGAACCCTCTATGTTAATGTTAAATAGTGAACTCTATGCGACCGTTAAATAGTAAACCAATTATATAGTAAGGATACCATTGTTTTTGCAGAGAAATATTTAAAAATATAAATTTAAAACACGTGACAACTTGCCCCTTGTCCTGAGAACACAGTTTTATAGTTGTCTGAATGTATTTAAGTGTCCTTTTATTGTGTTCACTTCTCACTCAGCAGATATTACAAAATCAAGTTGATGTTGAAATTTAAAACACTGAAAAAACGGATCAGTTTTGAACTAGGTGTTGGAAACCAACATGCACAATTTTATACTCAAAACCTTATAGTTACTAAGATGTAGCATTGATGGTTCCATTAAGAACTTTAAACATCTATAGAATCTTTCAATTCCACAAAAGGTTCTTTATAGTGAAAAAAAAAAAAAAAAAAAGATTATTAAAATGTTCTTCACATGAAGAAAACAACTGTTCTTTGGGGAACCAAAATGCATGGCATCTCTGTAAAAAGAAACCTTAATCTTAACCCTCTGGTTCTGTTTGGTCATTTTTTAACAAATCTTTTTGTTTGTTTGTTTTATAGAATTTATTTACTTCATTCATCGGAATGGTACAAAACTTGGTAAAGGTTTTGGCACTCGCTGTGTGAACACACACACACACACACACACACACACACACACACACACACACACACACACACACACACACACACACACACACACACAAAGAAAGAAATGGCCATGATTTGAAAAGGTTAAATGGTTCTGAAAAAAATATTCACACTTGTATTGCTCGGTCAAAAATGAAAATTTTCATCTATTGGAAACGTTTGGTACTGCGCCCAAACAATGTCTTACTAAAAGCTAATTTTGTGAGATATCAACCTCACCTTTGGAATACAGCTTGTTTAGATTCATGGATTCGAGTAAAATGTGTTTTGGAAAATAAATATTTCATATAAAAAATTTGTGCATTTTTCATAACAATACATGTAAAATGTTATAACTTTTTTCAAATTCACTTTTTTAGTGATACACCTTCAGCAATAAAGTGTAATCTTTGAAAGAGACCACGCTTAAGTCTGCTCCAAAGCATTCAAGATTTATGATGACAGTTTAAGTTGGAAATGGTCCATGCTTAAAAAGTGAATGGGTTTTAACTACTTTAACAAACGAACGCTGGGATAGTTGTAACACATGTCACACATGGGTTAAAACGTTCCACACATGCATGTTGCCATGTCAACACTATATACAGAAAAACATTGCACCAAAATTAAAATATCTTTGGATGGCACTGAACATTTATTTATCCATAGCAAAAGTAAATTTCTTACTTCAGTTATTTTTTCATTAGACATATCTGATATTATCTTAATCTTATATCTGTTATTTAACAGTTTTTTAAAATGCTGATCTAAATGTCTAAAATCTCCAGGTGGGGCATGTTGTCACACTGCGTTACAATGTGCCCTATTAAACCTATGATATTCTATTCTATACTTTTATGAATTATATTGAGAAACCATGAGAAAGAGGTGAATAATGACTGAGAGTCAATGTTCAGAAATTATTAATTATTATCATGTTTTGAACTCATATAGCTGTGTTTTGTGATGCGTTTGTGGTCAAACTCAAAAATATGTTGATTTTTAATTATTAAAAAATGCCATTATTTTATTTGTAAAAGTTAATAATTGCACTAGACGTGTGAAAAGAATGTGGGAGACAATAAATACTCCAAGAGTAGCTATTTACACAAACTGAGAAAGTCAAAAAGCCCCGCTCTAAATTCAAAGATAATTTTGTACCATAAAATCCCCTTTAAAAATACAAAGTGTTCAATCAAAACTAAAATATAGTACAAACATTTAACTAAAAATACGCGCACAGTACCAGAGGGTTAGAGACTGTCCACCTTCAGTGTGTGAAATGATCTGAGCCCACGTGATCGCCCACTGTCATCTGAAGCGTCCAGTGGTCTCTGCCGTGAAGCCTCCTACCCCTGTAGACGAGCTGAAGCGGTGAGGTGAAGGAGCAGAGCTCACAGCCGCACACTGCGCTCTCTGAGCGCGCACAGACAGCACGTCCACGGAAGCGCACAGGACACACGCGTAACTGATGGAGCAGATATACGCCGGGCTGCTGAGCGTCTACCACGGAATAAAGAGCGAGTGCGAGACCACCATGCGCCTGGAGGAACCGCGCGCTCTGCCATGCTGAGCATCTCCATCACTCTCCTGCTGGCTCTGACCGCTCCCGCCCGCTGCTCCCACGGCTGGAGCGACGAGGACCTCCTGCTGCCGCCCATCAACTCCTCCGGCAGATTCCTGGCCAGCCTGGAAGTGGATGTGGGCTACTCGAAGAGATCCGTGGAGGAGCCCGAAGCCTCCTCGCAGTGCAACGTGAGCGTGGAGAGACTCCCCACCAAACTCGTGGCGCGCTGGGACAGCAACTTCGGCTTCCAGTGCGACGTGCTCATGTACACCACCAACAACCACGGCAAGGCGTTCTTCTCCGCCGCCTTCAACCGCGCGATCTCGCCAGTCTACATCGAGCACCTGGGCGTCACGGGCGGCCAGCAGGAGTTCCGCCTGTGCGTGGGATGCGGTCTGTCCCGGTACCGGAGATTCCGACGGGGCAGGTCAGAGGGTCAGCAGACGGGCGACTCCGTGCATTTCTGCTGCGTGGATTTCGCTCTGGACGAGCTGAAGGGGGACCGGAGCTGGAGGCTCAACCGCAAACCCATCGAATCCACTCTGGTGGCTTGTTTCATGACTTTAGTCATCATAATATGGAGCGTCGCTGCCCTCATATGGCCAGTTCCCATTATCGCGGGATTCCTGCCCAATGGAATGGAGCAGAGAAGGCCGAGGTAATAGGATAGAAATGAATGGAGTTCCTAAATTAGTCGAATTGCCAAACATCTTATGCTTATAGTGGCAAAACATATGCTTAAACTCTCGTGTTTGAAATGCCTATTATCTCCTGGATGGACTGAGATATTTTACTAGATTTGCTTTTATAACCGGATTGTACTAGACATACATCATGTGTCATTTCAAATGTTTGTAATGTTTTTATCTTAAGGTTCCTGACTGATTTCAAGTGTTTATAGCATAAAACATGGTGTGTCTCAGGAATATCAAAGCTCTTTACAATGCGTGTAAATGCATTTTGCGACTCCAGTTGCTAAAAACACATGCTGAGGTACACTCTTAAAATAAAGGTTCTGTATTGACCCATGGAGAATCCATGGAACCTTCCTGTGCCACAAATGGTTCATAGAAACAGATTCTATAGATGATTATTATTATTATGTTCTTCACATTAGTTTTGTTTTTTTAAGAACTCTTCACAAAAAGTTGTCAAGCGTAAACTGTCACACTTTATTTTACGGTGTCATTGTTACAGTGTAATTATTATATATTCAAGTACTGGGTGATATTAATTAACTACATGTACTTACTATAGGGTTAGGGTGGGATTAGGGTGAGGGTTAGCTGCATGCAATCATGCATAATTACTGTGGTAAGTACATGCAACATACAGCTTTGGAAAAAATAAAAGAGAAATCAAAGTTAAGTGGTCTCTTATTTTTTTCCCCGAGCTGTATGTATGTAAAAAAGACACTGTAAAATAAAGAGTTACCAAAAACTCTTTTGGAACCTTTATTTTTAAGAGTGATGCACTTTCAAACGTTTGAGGACAGATTTCTTGTGTTTGTATTTGTATATAATAAAACGTGATTGACGTTGAAAACTCAACTTTGGCTTGAGCAACAAGGTGACAGGCAATCCATTTGTAAACAATGAAGTGAAGAAATTTGTATAAGGTTTATACTTTGTAGATCTGTCATAACTGTTATTTGTAGTATCAATAAATTCATAAAATATTCCTTTGTGGAGGTTTTGTAGCGGGTCAGATTCTCTCTCTCAGTATTTCTTTCCAGAGTTCACAGCAAGGATACAAAATCTACAAGAAAAGTAGCTGAAAGGCGGCAAACAGTCCAAGCACTGATACTAGGCTATATGGGAGATTGGCACGCGTCTTTCCAAATATTATGTGTTTTTACTGCAAAGAAGTCATAACACACAGTGTAAGTGATGAAACAGCTCAAAAAATATGGTCGTTCTAAAAGAGACAACTGACTTCAAACTGATGGATAGAGATTAGACCTCAAAGGATTATTATCCTCTTGTGGTCAACATTAGTAGCCTTACAGCCGCTCATCTGTCAAACATGTTGAGATAAATACATGCCTTCGGCATTATACAAAAAGTGAGCTGTTATGAGCATCGGAAATGAATGATATACATGAAGTTTGTACATTGCATAGTCATTGTAGCAAAGTTCGTGTGTGGGTAAGGAAGACAAGGCCAAGGGGAATTTGCTTTATTTTCTCAATATGCAGTTCCTCTCAGCAGTGTCCCAGCGTGCATGTGTGCATCTCCAGCTTCTCTTCCTCGTTTCCTGCATGGCTTACAACCTGTCTCTCCATGCCAATTACTGTAACAAGAGACAGGTGTGCACCATTTGCACTTACGCGCTTTAGCTCCTCCTCTGACTCTCTCTCCCGTCACAGACCTCATTACTCCCATAGTGTGTGATTACAGACAACGGTATACATGTTTGTATTGAACATTTATGGAGCAACAGATTTTGTGTGAAAATAAATCATGAAAGTTGTTTATTTTGTTTAAAAGTCTTATAAATGTATGGGGTGTCGAGGGAGGCCACCCCACACACGGGGTCAAAGGCCTTTTACCCCAAACACCATACTTTTACATAATCCTCTGTTATTGAAAAACCTTGAACAAAACTGACAAACATTAACAAGACCTTTGTCTCAAAATATATTCAATCATTTTAGCAATTCTTATTCACTACTTAAATCTACAACATTTCTAAAAACAACAAATATTAGATCAAATGAGCGCAGAATCAACTTTGTGCTGCCCGTGATCGTGTCAGAGATCAGTACATTTCCACGTGCATCTTGAAAAGCGGATGTTTTGGAAAGTGCTGAGGCAAGTTTTTGTGCCATCTAGTGGTTTAGAGCAGAGGTCTTCAACCCTGCTCCTGCGGACACACTGTCCTGCAGAGTTTAGCTCCAACCGGCTTCAGCACACCTGCCTGTGTATTTTCAACACGTGATCCTGAAGAGCTTGATTAGCTTCAGCTGTCTTTGATTAGGGTTGGAGCTAAACTCTGCAGGACAGTGGGTCCCCAGGAGCAGGGTTGAAGACCTCTGGCTTCGAGGAAAATAAAATCAAAAGAGCCTTTAGCGCCGTTGTACCCTATAGCCTAAATCTCCATAAGTAAATTAATCAAAATTCTTTTGATGACTTTTTGATCTCGAGATGGTGCAAACCCAGTGTTGTGCAAATCAGACAAACAGCATAGGACTTTTTTTTCTTTTTTGAAAACCAGAATGCCAGACACATTTTTATATATAGAAATAATTTTTACTTTTTATTTTGATGATGATGATGATGAGCGATGATCTCTGTGAATCACAAATCATGCAGATTCACTGAGATTGAACAAGTGTCTTTGGCTTTTACCTGATCTGATATCTGATCAGTTTCATACATGTGTAGACAGTTTAATGAGACATTTGTGTAATTAAAAGGAATAATAGTAGTTAGTTAATAGTCTCTTATTGACCTGTTCAGCTGAGCAATCAATGGAACAAACAAAACAAGCACTGAACAAAACAAGCACATATTACACAGACTCTTGATATTTAATCTTATTAGATAATTTGTTAATTGCATTTGATAGATTATACTTTAAATAAAACTTTTGTAACATGTTTTTTATGCATGTTTGGCCTGAGGGTTGTTGCATTTACACTTTTGACCAGCAGGGGTCTCCAGCGTATGAAGGTATTTTGGTGCATGTTTTTAACACGTGTGAGAGTGGAATTTGTAGCTGTAAGGCAGGGGTGCCCAACCCTGCTCCTGGAGGGTTACCGTCCTGCAGATTTTAGCTCCAACACACCTGTCTGTAATTATGTAGCAGCCCTGAACACACAATTAGCTTGTTCAGGCAGGGGCGCCGCTAGCAATTTTGGGCTCTATGAACAAATATGAGGTTGGGCCCCCTATTGTACCAAACATACAGGCCAACCTATAGTGATCCAAAATCATTGTCAGCCATTTAATTATATGTACTACCAGTCAAAAGTTTGAGAACGGTAAGATTTTAAAAATGTTTTTAAAGAAGTCTCTTCTGCTCACCAAGGCTGCATTTATATTATTGAATATTATTTATTAGTAAAAATACAAAAAAGCTGTAATATTGTGAAATTATTAAAATGTAAAATAACTTTTCTATTTGAATACATTTTAAAATGTAATTTATTCCTGTGATCAAAGCTGAGTTTATCATCATTACTCCAGTCTTCAGCGTCACATGATCCTTCACTAATCATTCTCATATGAGGATCTGATGCTCAACACACATTTATGATTATTATCAGTGTTGAAAACAGTTGTGTTTTTTTAGGATTCTTTGATGAATAGAAAGTTCAAAAGAACAGTATTTATCTGAAATAGAAAGCTTTTGTAACACCGTTCATTTGGGTCGGTAAGAGTTTTTATTCGTTTTGGGAAAGAACTTAAAGAAATTCATACTTTTATTCAGCAAGGATGCATTAAATTGAGCAAGTGACAGAAAAGACATTTATAATGTTGCAAAAGGTTTATATTTCATATAAATTCTCTTCTTTTGATCTTTCTGTTCATTAAATAACCCTGAAAAAACACAACTGTTTTCAACACTGATAATAATCATAAATGTGTGTTGAGCATCAGATCCTCATATGAGAATGATTAGTGAAGGATCATGTGACGCTGAAGACTGGAGGAATGATGATAAACTCAGCTTTGATCACAGGAATAAATTACACTTTAAAATATATTCAAATAGAAAAAAGTTATTTTACATTGTGTGTGTGTGTGTGTATATATGTATATGTATATGTATTTTTTTTTTTTTTTTTTTTGCCAGAAATAAGACATAATTTAGTTTTATTTGTTACTCTGGTAGATTATATATTTAATTTCTATTACATTACTACTAGTACTGTTACTATTAATAAAACCACCAATCTCTGGGGGTACTAAAAATGAAAGTGAGTGGGCCCTCAGAATCATCCTAATGCTATTCTAAGAATCACGCATGAAGAAACTCAAACGCTCACTTTTTGCTGCAGTGAATATGGTGAAGTCATAATGACCTGAATGAAATGTGAAGTCACAGACAAATTTTGCACATCCGCAAATTAATATGTGAATCCATACAATATGAGTTGCACACTTGTAGAATATTTAGTCACAAATGTATTACTTTTCTTTGATATTTTTCTAACACAATCACAAGTCCAATTATAGCTGCAAGCAGCAATGAAAGGGCCCTTGCACCCGGGGCCACCGCCACCCGGTGGCTTTAGGAAAATAGCGAATAATGGGCGACACACATTTAAGCATGTAAAATATGGAGAAAAAGCAAAGTAATTTTGATGTGCTACACCTCCTGCTGCTTTGATTATAAGGCCGTGTGTCCACCAAAACATTTTTATCCAGCTGAAAACTTCTCGCTGTGGGCGCTTGAGAGCGTTTTGAGAGCTCAGAGTTCAAGTTTTTAACTCAAAGTTGGTTGCCCCTGGTTATCAATAACATAATGCAGCTGGGGGGTATCGTGTGGGCGGAGCTAAAGAATGATGAGCGCACAGCTATTGCATTGAGAGTGTGCGTCTGTGACATCCATTGATAATTTAACTATACGTGATCATGTTGTTTACTTGATGTGCTCTTGTTACCCGCCGATAGCCAAAAACACAAAAGCAGTTTTACCCATCGCCTGTGGTTACAACACACAACCATGAACCTTTATCGTTGGGACCGCTCCATCTTTCAGCATTAGACAAGCTACAGATCCGGAGTTGAACTGGGCCTTGTTTTTAAAAACAATCGTCTCCGAAATGCAGGGAACAACTGCACTTGCACAACTCCGTTGCTGCTCCAGAAAAACGAACTCCATCCACTGTCCCCTTAACGCTGCGTTCTTTGGGAAGCTGCACAGGGTTGTCTTGCCCTGGCAACCAAAAACACACTTCTTTGGTGACATTGTTGAAGTCCTGTGACCTGCGCAGCGCAGCTGACGACTTCCCAAAAGCCGAGCAAAGCGCTTTGATGACCGTACTGCTTTCGCTCTCTCGCTCTGGTTCCGGGAGAAGAGCCTGTACAAGGACATTCCGCCCTGTTGACGACAAGCGGACCCATATTCGAAAACTTGTGAGAAACAGGAAGGAGTATTTTTGGCACAGAAATACTCCATCAAACGTCCAACTTAATTTCTTAAACTTTGTCCATGTTTGGCATGGGAATCCAAGTCTTTAACAGTGTAAAAAGCTCACATACATACATGCATACATACATACATACATACATACATACATACATACATATATATATATATATATATATATATATATATATATATATATTAGGAACACCTGTTCAATTTCTCATTAATGCAATTATCTAATCAAACAATCACATGGCAGTTGCTTCAATGGGAAAGAAAGGGGATTTAAGCAATTTTGAGTGTGGCATGGTTGTTGGTGCCAGACAGGCTGAGTATTTCACAATCTGCTCAGTTACTGGGATTTTCACGCACAACCATTTCTAGGGTTTACAAAGAATGGCGTGAAAAGGGAAAAACATCCAGTATGCGGCAGTCCTGTGGGCGAAAATGCCTTGTTGATGCTAGAGGTCAGAGGAGAATGGGCCAATTGATTCAAGCTGATAGAAGAGCAACTTTGACTAAAATAACCACTCGTTACAACCGAGGTATGCAGCAAAGCATTTGTGAAGCCACAACACGCACAACCTTGAGGCGGATGGGCTACAACAGCAGAAGACCCCACCGGGTACCACTCATCTCCACTACAAATAGGAAAAAGAGGCTACAATTTGCACAAGCTCACCAAAATTGGACAGCTGAAGACTGGCAAAATGTTGCCTGGTCTGATGAGTCTTGATTTCTGTTGAGACATTCATACAGCAGATCTTGATTCAAGATTCAAGAGTTTTATTTGTCCCATACACAGTTATATAGTCTTTCTCCATGGCCTCACCGAACTCCTCCCGGGCCCGATTTTTTTTTTGCCTCCACCACTACCCGGGCTGCAGTCCGCTTGGTCTGCCTGTACCCATCAGCTGCCTCAGGAGTCCCACAAGCCAATCAGGCCCAATAGGGCTCCTTCTTCAGCTTGACGGCATCCCTTACTTCTGGTGTCCACCACCGGGTTCGGGGATTTCCGCCTCGACAGGCACCGGAGACCTTACGGCCACAGCTCCGAGCAGTCGCATTGACAAGGGAGGTGGAGAACATGGTCCACTCGGACTCAATATCTCCAGACTTCCTCGGGATCCGGTCGAAGCTCCGTCGGAGGTGGGAGTTGAAGATCTCTCTGACAGGGGCTCGGCCAAACGTTCCCAACAGACCCTCACATTACGTTTGGGTCTCCTGAGTCTGTCTAGCTTCCTCCCCCGCCATCGTATCCAACTCACCACCAGGTGGTGATCAGTTGACAGCTCCGCTCCGCAGCTTGAACATGGTGTTCGTTATGGATAAGTGTGACTAGCACAGAAATCCAATAACAGAACACCGCTCGGGGTTCAGATCAGGGGGGCCGTTCCTCCCAATCACGCCCCTCCAGGTATCACTGTCACTGCCCACATGTGCGTTGAAGTCCCCCAGTAGAACGATGGAGTCTCCAGTTGGAACGCTTTCCAGCACCCCTCCCAGAGACCCCATTGGCCCGTAGGCACATACGACAGTGAGAGACCTATCCCCTACCCGAAGGCGCAGGGAAGCGACCCTCTCATTCACCGGGTTGAACTCCAACACATGGCAGCTGAGCTGGGGGGCTATAAGCAAACCCACTCCAGCCCGCCGCCTCTCACCATGGGCAACTCCAGAGTGATAGAGAGTCCAGCCTCTCTCAAGAAGTGTGGTTCCAGACCCCAAGCTGTGCGTGGAAGTGAGCCCGACTATCTCTAGCCGGTACCGCTCAACCTCCCGCACAAGCTCAGGCTCCTTCCCCGCCAGCGAGGTGACATTCCATGTCCCTAAAGCCAGTTTCCATGTCCAGAGATCGGGTCGTCGGGGGCCTAGCCTTCGACTGTCGCCCGATCCACTATGCACCGGCCCCATATGATCCCTCCTGCAGGTGGTGAGCCCACGGGAGGGTGGCCCCACATTGCTCATTTGGGCTGAGCCTGGCCGGGTCCCATGGGGGCTGCGCCGTGCCGGGCAACGTCTCGGTCCTGGTTTTAATTATACTCATATTGGGTTTGTGAACTGCTCTTAGTCTGGCCCATCACCCAGGACCTGTTTGTCTTGGGAGACCCTACCAGGTGCATATAGCCCCAGACAACATAGCTCCCAGGGTCATTCGGATACTCAAACCCCTCCACCACGATAAGGTGACAGTTCAAGGAGGGGGAGGAGATGAGATTTCCCTGAGTACCTCAAGTCTCTGGATGTTGTGGGGCTGTCTTTTCGTCCCGGTCGTGGAACACTGGATCAGCTCTATACCCTTTCCAGGGTGCTGGAGGGTTCATGGGAGTTTGCCCAACCAATCCACATGTGTTTTGTGGATTTGGAGAAGGCAATCGACTGTGTCCCTCGTGGCATCCTGTGGAGGGTGCTCTGGGAGTACGGGGTCCGGGGCCCCTTGCTTAGGGCTGTTTGGTCCCTGTACGACCGGAGCAGGAGCTTGGTCTGCATCGCCGGCAGCAAGTCGGACTTGTTCCCAGTGGATGTTGGACTCCGGCAGGGCTGCCCTTTGTCACCGATTCTGTTCATAATTTTTATGGACAGAATTTCTAGGTGCAGCCAAGGGCCGGAGAGTGTCCAGTTTTTTGAACCACATGATTTCGTCGCTGCTTTTTGCAGATGACGTTGTCATGTTGGCCTCCTCAGACCAGGACCTTCAGTGTGCACTGGGGCGGTTTGCAGCTGAGTGTGAAGCGGCCGGGATGAGAATCAGCACTTCCAAATCCGAGGCCATAGTTCTCAGTCGGAAAAGGGTGGCTTGCCCACTTCAGGTTGGTGGAGAGTTTCTGCCTCAGGTGGAGGAGTTCAGGTATCTTGGGGTCTTGTTCACAAGTGAGGGAAGGATGGAACGGGAGATTGACAGACGGATCGGTGCAGCTTCTGCAGTAATGTGGTCGATGTACCGGTCTGTCGTGGGAAAGAAGGAGCTGAGCTGAGCTGTAAGGCGAAGCTCTCGATTTACTGGTCAATCTACGTTCCTACACTCACCTATGGTCATGAGCTGTGGGTCATGACCGAAAGGACAAGATCCCGGATACAGGCGGCCAAAATGAGCTTTCTCCGCAGGGTTGCTGGGCGCTCCCTTAGAGATAGGGTGAGAAGCTCAGTTACTCAGGAGGAGCTCAGAGTAGAGCCGTTGCTCCTCCACATCGAGAGGAGCCAGTTGAGGTGGCTCAGCATCTATTTCGGATGCCTCCTGGACGCCTTCCCGGGGAGGTGTTCCGGGCATGTCCCACCGGGAGGAGGCCCCGGGGAAGACCTAGGACACACCGGAGGGATTATGTCTCCCGGCTGGCCTGGGAACGCTTCGGGGTTCCCCCAGAAGAGCTGGAGGAAGTGGCTAGGGAGAGGGAAGTCTGGGCATCTCTGCTTAGACTGTTGCCCCTGCGACCCGGCCCCGGATAAGCGGAAGATAATGGATGGATGGACAGTTATATACAGAATATACAACCGGCAGTGAAATGTAAACAGGTCCGCTCCATGGACAGTGCAAATTC